>BPLR01004175.1:0-26219 GCA_021605095.1 Caerostris extrusa | reverse complement strand
TTTAATACATCTACAATTAAATGGTATATTTTTGTTCTGCATTTTGATTAAAAAACAAAGTAATATTCTAAATTTATTTATTTCAGCCATTCCTATGATTGTAGTAGGTGCTACTTTAGCAGCTCAAGTCCCAATAGGTTTCAGATTGGACAGGTACTAAATTCAAATTTCATTTTTTAAAAACTGAATTGATTTCCAACTTTAATTAGATTCTTCGAATAATAAATTTATTTTTTTTTTTTTTAGTTGGTGGATTCAAATGCAGACGAATTATTTTTATGCCTATTCCATATCTGTTATCATTATCACAGTGGTAAGTGAAAGAAATATTTTACTTTGTATGTTGCATTAAAATTCATAAACTTCAAAGCATAAAAAAAGACAGTTTCAATATATATATTTTTTATTGGAAAAATATATTTACAAGTAAAATTTTATGAATCTCGCTTTGATCAAAAGAATTCATAAATATTTCATCTTTTTATAAATCTTTTTATTAAAAATGTTATTTTTTAAACAGTCGTTTGAATTTGAAATGCTATAGTGTGCATACCCAAAGATAAAAAAAAATGTTTTTTTCCTTTTCTGGAAATATTTTTTTCAAAGCGTATTCAAATTCACTTGTCTTTTAGATCCTATTTTGGTTCCGTATCAGATGCGGAGGTTTTGCTATCTGTTTATGCAACTTGAACCCAAGAATAGAAGCGAGACTGTTTTATGAAAATGCTGTTATTTAAATTGGAAACTTCATCTTTTTTTCCTTGAATAAAAGTGGGACACAATTTCATAAACAATATTACTTCAGAGAAATATACGAATGTTATTTTTGTAAATGAACAAAGCTTTCTAAAAAAATAAAATAAATATATAAATATGCAAATATTGAAATATCTAATAAAATAAGGAACTTTTTTTCTGGCATTTAATATCTAAAAATTATTTGATATCATTTGAAAAAATCCAAAGATCTTTTTTTTAACTATTTTTATGCATGATTATTTGTGATCATTTGAAAAAAAAAATCCAAAAATCTTTTTTAACCATTTTTATGCATGATTTTTTTTTGGGATCATTTGAAAAAAATCCAATAATATTTTTTAACCATTTTTTTTGCATAGTTATTTGGGATCATTTGAAAAAATACAGTAATCTTTTTTTTTTTTAACCATTTTTATGGATTATTTGAAAAATTCGAATAATCTTTTAATCATTTTTATGCATGATTATTTGTGATCATTTGAAAAAAAATCCAAAAATCTTTTTTTTTACAATTTTTATGCATGATATTTTGGGATCATTTGAAAAAAATCCAATAATATTTTTAACCATTTTTTTTTTTTTTGCATAGTTATTTGAGATCATTTGAAAATAATCCAATAATCTTTTTTAACCATTTTTATGCATGATTATTTGTGATCATTTGAAAAAAATCCAATAATCTTTTTTAACCATTTTTATGCATAATTATTTTTGAGCATTTGAAAAAGTACAATAATCATTTTAACCCTTTTTTGCATGATTATTTGTGATCATTTGAAAAAATCCAATAATCATTTTTTAATCATTTTTATACATAATTAGTTGTAATCAATCCATAAATACTGTACACAAAATGCTCATTTATTGGAAGGATAATACGTCGTTCCGATCTGCTGCAATTCCTCTTCTGTCGACTTCAGATGTTCTACCAACTATTCAATGCATAGGTAGACATCCGGTTAAAAAGCGGAAACGGACGAATCGATTAATTGTTAAGGATGCTAATCAGTTATTCGCGGTGCAAAGCAATTGTGAAAGAAAACCGTATTTTGGGTAATTTTTTTTTCCTCAATTTTTTTTTTCCATAATAAGTAATTTAAAATTTTGATTATTAATAATGAAAATTATTATTTTTGTCATTAAAACCCCTCCAAAATTACCTTTCTCTCCTAGTATTCAGCCGTATTAAAATCTGTCTGACTTGGCCAACTAATGCGCCGTGGTGAGCTGAATATATTTCCTCTGAATGTGAGAGACTGCAAACTAAACGTTTCTAAACTGAAGAGCGTGAATGCGCTGTACTTCCTCTCGGGTGAGAGTCTCAAGGCTTACTGACCATTTTCTCCTAAACGCCACAAGGGGGCGCTGTTGCCACGGCTACATATTTAATTTATTTCAATTAAAATTTTTCATGGATGGCTATACAGTTATATCAAACAGACCATATGATAAATTCTTTTTAAAAAAAGATTTACCACCGATGGCTCACCGATATTTTCTTGCAAGTTATCTATTTATTATGTCCTTTTCACTTGCTTAGAAATATAATTTTTAAATTTTTTAAAGGCTTTCAGTTTTTATAAAAGATCAAAATACAGAACGTGATACGGATTTCATTTAATAGAAATGAAAACTTTAAAATAGTAAGAAAATATTTTATTCAATGCTTTATATTTGATTGCATACTAGAAACTCAATAAACAATAACAAAATATTATTTTTCTATCTATGCGATATTTATTGCAGCATTCCATTCTAAAACGGCATTAAATAAAGTAAATGGGGTAACTGCTAAATAATACATTAAAAGCAAGTCTGTTTTAACCGATACATATAAGTGAACTAATGTTTTTAAGCATTAATATAAAAAAATCCATGTATAAAAAGCAACTGACTAATCACTTGAGTATTACAGAAATCGAATGTCGAACTAAAACTTTTATTAAATTTCTGTAATAACACGCAGCAAAATGTTTTTATTAAATTATGTTATTTATTTTTATTGAGTGTAAATATATGAAATATATAAAATTTAAAGGAAAAAACTGAAATCCTTTTACGAATTTCAATTTATTATGTGTGAACATACTTCGCTGGACGAATACACATGGGAGTATACCAATGTTCAATAACCCAAAAAATATATGAAGAATTTGGTCAGAATACTACAAGAACGGGAATTAATGTACTTTTAGGGTTCAGCTTGCTTATTTGGCGATTTTTTTTTTTTTTTTTTAAATCCCTTCCTAAACAAACAAAAAAATGGCAGCTAAGGTTTTGTCGATTCCATTTGGCGCAAAAAAGATACTTGGCGAAATCGGAACCCTAATTTGCAGGATCCCAGCAAGAACTATCCCATACAATAGCGATAGGAATATAACGAAATTTAATAACTCTAGAACTTTATGAAGAAGCAATTTTCAAATAATACATTGAAATAATACACTACGAAATTCAGACAGAAAAGTCTACTAAGTGATGGTTAAATAAACTAAAAACAATAACAATAACTAAATAAACCATAGCTATAAACAAAAAACTAGTCATTATTTTGAGAATTTTGAAGCAATAAACAATTAAAAATGAAATTTTTGGCGATTTTTCCAATTGCTGGTTTTCCTCTCGTAAATAATCAAAATAGCCACAGAGGTTACAAAAAAAACTGCGGTTTTGTCGATTCCATTTGGCGCGGAAAAGATACTTGGCGAAATTTGAACCCTAAAGTATAGAATCAGCACAAGAACTATCAAATTCAATAGCGACAGGAATATAATGAAATTCAAAAACTCTGGAACTTTATGAAGAAGCAATTGTTCAAATACTATAAGAAGCACTACCCAATTCAGACAGAGAAGTCTTTAAATTAATTTTAAAAAAAAATAATAACTATAAACTAATAATTTAATTCTTAGATATTATTTTGAGGATTTTGAAACAATAGACAATTCAAAATGAACTATTGGCGATTTTTTCCATTGCGGTTTTCGCAAGTCCCCTTAAACAAATCAAAAAAGCAGCAGCGGTTACAAAATACTGCGGTTTTGGCGATTCCATTTGGCGCGAAAAAGAGACTTGGCGAAAATCGGAACCTATAAGTGCAGAATCCCAGCAAGAACTATCAAATTTAATAGCGACAGAATATACGAAATTTAATAGCTCTAGAACTTACGAAGAAATAATTGTTCAAATATTATAAAGAGCACTACAAAATACAGACACAGAAGTCTGTTAATGATGGTTACATTAACTTAAAAAAAACAATGAAAACAATAACTATAAAATAATAAACTAATTCATAGGCATTATTTTGAGTATTTTGAAACAATAAACGATTCAAAATGAACTATTGGCGATTTTTTCCATTGCCGTTTTCGCCCCCTCTTAAACAATCAAATAGCAGCAGCAGTTACAAAATACTACGGTTTTGGCTATTCCATTTGGCGCGGAAAAAAACTTGGCGAAATCGAACCTTAAAGTGCAGAATCCCAGCAAGAGCCATCAAATTCAATAACGACAGGAATATAACAAAATTTAATAACTCTAGAACTTCATGAAGAAGCAATTGTTCAAATACTATAAGAATCACTACCCAATTCAGGCAGAAAATTTTCAGTGATAGTTAAATTAACTTTTATTAACATAAACTAATACTTAGACACTATTTTGAGGCAATTGAATTAGTAATCTGCATATATTTTGAAAGCCCGACAGATCAAAATGAACTACAGAGCAAAAAAAGAAAAGCTACAAATTTAAAAAATAGTCAGTGAAGCTGCCCTTTTGGGAGTTTAGGCCCATATGCTAAGCATATATTATTCATTTACCCCTATGAGGGGAAAATGAGGTTCACCGATGTACAACATAAAAATATATCGATTGAACATTTCTTCCAATTATCTTTCCTTTTTATATTATTTCCAGGTCATTTTTTAAGGAATTTTTCCCATACTCAAATAAAAAACTTCAGATTATATCGTATATCATTTGAGGAGATAACATAAAAATTATTGATATTGTCCGAAAACCTGTTAACTCTTGGAGGTTTTAACGTTTTTTCTGAAATAAAAATGCATTGTCCACTTTCAATTTTCACTGAAATCTGTAAATAATTTTTTTAATTTCTTTCACGAGATTTTTATTTATTTATTATTTATTTTTTTTCACGAGCTTTTTATTTATTTATTTCACACGTTTTTTATACATTATATTTATTTACAAAATAAGTGAATATTTATTAAATAATTTAGGGCGAAAAATTAATTAAAACTGTAAAATAATATTAATTCAGGTGAAAAAATAATTTAATTTTAATTTTAAATTATTTTCACTAGATGATCTTTTAAAACCAAACGATATTTTTATATTTATTTACGAAATAATTGAGTGCTTATTGAATAACTTAGTATGAAAAAAATTAATTAAATCTGTAAAATATTATTAATTTAGGTGAAAGAAAATTTAATATTAATTTTAAATTAATTTCACCAGATGATCTTTTAAATTTTTAAAAAAATCGTTCACAATTTTATTCAAAGTGAAAATGAGATTTTTTCAGACGTTTGGAATTCTTTTTTAAATTAAAAAAACATTGTTCTTATGTGTTTTATTCTTACATATAATTCTAAATTTTTGGGATAGCCTGTAATTAAAAAAAATCGTCCTATAAAATATGAATATTGCAAAGGCATTGTCGTTTATCACTTTCAAATGTTTACATTGAAATCTGTAAATTATTTTTTTATTTTTTTCACGATCTTTTTTTTTTCCCACGATCTTTTTTTTTTATTTATTTATTTCACGAGTTTTCTTTTTATATACATTATATTTATTTACAAAATAACTGAATATTTATTAAATAATTTAGGACAAAAAAAATAATTAAAACTGTAAAATATTTTTAATTTCGGGAAATATAATTGAGTATTTATTAAATAATTTAGGAGAAAAAATAATTAAAACTGTAAAATATTATTAATTCACATGAAAAAATTTAATATTAATTTTAAATTAATTTCATCAGACGATTAAAACAATTGTTTTAAAAGATCGTCTGATGAAAGCAAAGACAGTATTATTCAAAATGAAAATGAGATTTTTCAAGGAAAAAATTGTTTGGAATTCTGTAATTTTTATTTTTTAAGATTATTCTTATGCGTTTTATTATTACATATAATTCTAAATTTTATGTGTGACCTGTATATCAGCCAGACGATTACAATTATGTATTTTTTGTTTGTTTCATAATAATTTTTAACGTTATTCTTTTTCATTGCAGCTTCAAGTAATGTTGGTAACTACGGTCAAATCTGAACTCAAAGTGCACAAGAAACTTGAGACCACGAAACATTCAAAAGTGTGAACAGGTAATTTTTCCAATTACCAATAAACAAAAAAAATAATATATTAATAAATGCACTCAACTGAATAAATTCAAAAGCATAAACTTTTCAACTTCAAAAAAAATTCTACGCCGAAATTATTCCTGTATTTTTAATTTATGCGTGAGTAAACTCTTTTCCGAAAAGAATTTTAAATAGGCTTGATTGATTATTAATTAAAAGCTAATAAATCTTTTGCAGACATTTTTAACACTATGAAATTAGCATACAGCTTTAAATCAAATGCTTCGTTAACTTCTGACGTGATTTTTTTTTGTCCAGTCTTAGGTCGTTACCACATGTTATTGATTAGCTCTAGGCAAAAGTTAAATGGGCTGAGATATCGAATAAAATGAATAACCATAAAAATTTAAAAACTGCATGCCATGCATGAGTATATAACATGAACTTTGATTTTTTTTTTTTTTATCTGTTTGCTTGTTTTTTTTCTTTAAGTTGTTTGTTCTTGAAATTGAAGTAAATGCAAAGATAAATTTGTAGTTTTAAAATAATAGTTATCTCTTTACATTATAAAATAAATTAATAAAAAATATGGTTAGATGATTTATTAAATTATCAATGTTTGTTTTTAAGTGCCTTCGTTAATTCAGTGTAAAAATAATGCTTAACTTTTCTTGAAATTTTTAAATTCTTTATGCCAACCGATCAGCAGGCAAAAAAAATATCTATTTCGAATTCACTGGTGACACACATTGTAGTTACTGCTGTCAGAAACGAGGAGACTCCATGATAATTGTTACAACGACTGTCAGGAATCTGCATTGATAACCAGGCTGCCTGGTGCAAATTTTTTTTGCGATTTCTAACATACGTCATGCAAGATAGAATCACTTACTCCAAAATTCCTCCTAGAAGCCAATGTCTCAGTTAATGATTTATTCATTGCAGTACATATAGACCCGCCAATGTTTAACAAAAATTAACTTGCAGCCACAAAAATTAGAAAATTTCCCCTGAAAATTTTCCAAGAAACCTGTGGTGTGATGACCAATTGGCTAGTGCTCTGGTCTTTGGTACCACAGGCGTCAGGATCTACCCTGGCGGTGGCATGGATGTTTGTTTGTTGTTCGGAATCCACGTTAATCTGTAGGTTTCGGTCTACTTTAGCCAAAGTGTGCAGAAAAGTACCATAGAGCGACAAACCAAGGTCAAACTTTTAGTTTCTAAGCAATGCAGGACGGACATCTCATGAATAGTTTATTCAGTGATGTGTGGATGGATCACTCGTAGGTAGAGTCTGACTTAGCTCCCGTTTTAAAGATTTAATTTATTTATCCCTAGGAAATAAGTCCAGTCCTTTTAGAAAATTTTATTACCTATCTATTTAAAAAAAATATCTATACAACCAATAAAACACCCCCCAGGTAATCGGATTAACAAAAGATTGAAACCACAACAAAGTCGCCAGCTGATTAAGAACGCTCTAATGTCAAATTACCACTGAGCCATCAATTTTGACTGATAAAATCATTCTAAAATTCAAATTTTAAGTTCTATAAGGTGAAATTTACTATTTTAGTACCAAAAAGATTCTATGAGTAACATCTGAGACAATTTTATTAAGCCGTATATTTTTGTAATCAAATTTCTCAGTGTTCATCAATCATGGTTATAAAATCTAAGTAAAAATCCATATGGATGGTTTAAAGTTTTGACAGCAAACGTTATACAAATTAATCCAAATCTTGGCACCAATTATTTTCGTGTTCCTCATCAAAAATCATTCTAGTTTTGGCTTTTAGTTCTTGGTGTTAATCTATTTTCTAAAAAGTTAAGAAAAGTTAAAATAAATCAATCTGAGACAAAGATCACAGTTTTATTTTCCCTTTGTCAAATTTATAATATCCATAAAATTAATTTTTTTCTATGATATCTTAGGAAAACAATGATATTTTTATATACAAAAACAACATATAATAAATTTCTTAATCCGTATTTCATATTATAAATGCCAGTTCAAAATCCGACACTGTATAATATACAATTCTCTTCCCTGCATCACCTTAGCATCAAACGTCTTATGGAAATAGTCACCACGATTCCTTAAGCAGTTTGTGTATGCTGTAAAAGCTACAACACCTTTATTTAAAGCATGAAATGTTGCTGAAAACATTCGAAATAATATGATTTTATTCCATTCTTCGGAGTTAGACTTTGCATTCGTTCGCCTGCCTTTCAAAGTTTGTGAAGGTCTGGACAAAGGAGGGTTGGCATTCGCTCTTTCAAATTATATTCAGGAGGAAGACAGTAAGTCAGAATAGCAATGCACCATCTAACATTCCCTTTGCCAATAACAGGGATTTACTTGGAGTTCGTTACCTTCATTTTAATATTGTGAGGTCCTAACTAACCGGAATAAACTGAAATAGAATTTTGGTGTAATTACGTCAAAGTATATTAACTAAATGTATATATATATATACAAACCTATTTTTGTGCGGATAAGGATTGAAAAAAGAATTAAATCAATATAATTAATCAATCATTTAAATAAATCTATCAATTTAAATAATCAATCAGTAACTTTAATTATTTTTGTTTAATTAATAATTTTAATATTCCACATTGAAGGTCCCTAACTGTATAGCATGTAAATGGAATAAACTGAAATAGAATTTTGGTATAGGATTGCAACAAATTATATTAACTAAATGTCAGTGTATTCAAACCTATTTTTGTGTTTGGGGAAAAGTCCGAAAAAAAATTAATTAAATTTAATTAATTAATCAAATAATTTAATCTGTCAATTTAAGGAATCAATATCAATCAGTTAATTTAATTATTTGTATTTAATTAATCATTTTAATATTCCACTCCCGAGATCAAAATTGTATATCACGTAACTGTAATAAATTGAAATAGAATTTTGGATAGCAGCAATAGAATAGGATTACAGCAAAGCATATTAACTAAATGTCAGCAAAACCTGTTTTTGTGCAGGAGATAGAGAACAAAAAAAGAATTAAATTAATTAATTAATTGATTGATTTAGTTAATCAATTTAATCAATTAATTAATTAATTTTTTTATTTAATTAATCATTTTAATATTCAACTTTTGAGGTCCTAACTTTATAGCATGTGACTGGCAACTGACGCACCGATTACGGAATACCAATGGTTAAACTCCTTAACCTCCTCAACTAAATTCATATATTTAAATTACAATTATGAGCCTGATGGCAGAGTGACTAGCGCTTTGGCGCTCGGTGCCCTAAAATTTCGGGTTCGAGTCCCGGCAGTGCCTTGGATATTTATAATGGTCCGAATCCACTTTAAATTGTAGCTTCCAGTCTAATATGGCTGTAGAGAGTAGGACTGACAACCCTATCCAGTTTTGTTCGCAGAGGAACGGAATGTATATTTTCTAAAAAGTCCATAATAACAACCTACCACTTAAATCTGATAGCAGATAAGCAGTGTCATGTATAATGAGATCTCATAAAATTAGCGATTGGGTGTTCGCCCTTCAAGGTCGATAAAATTACAAATAGGATATAGACTATATCATGAGTTGCTGCATCATAACTAGTGATAGACTATCAGTTGAGGAAGTGTCCACTCCAATGAAATGTGAAGGAAGCTGACCCTCTCCCCTTGACAATTTTCTTAAAGGGAGGTTTCTGGAGAAGGAGAGGAAGAGTGTTCTACAACGAGATGACAAGAAATGTAGTTTTTTTTTTTTTTTTTTTTTTTTGTAAAGTGACTGAACAGGCAGGAGATTCCGCCTGTTTACAAAATGAGCCCGTTGTGATTTCGTGTATCATAATATGTGATATTCAACTCTGAAAATCACCGTCCCTGGAATGAACTGCATTTCTGAATCAAATTATATATTTAATTTTCATTTCTTTGTAAATAATAATTTGTAATAACCCAAATTCTGTGTGTGTATATATATATATATATATTGCTAGTAAATAAAAATTAATGTGTTCCCATAAAGTGGCTCTCTACTTAAGGCCATTTTAGATTTAGTGTTGGCCGAGAGTTACACTGTATAATAGATCCTTTGTTTAAACGGATCATGGTTCTTTTAAATAAAGGGGATCTTTTCATGGTTTTATTTAAATTGTTTCCATTCATGCGCTGTTTTTCGAGACAATTATACACATAAATAGAGAAATCAGCATAAGAGAAATTTCTCTGTTAATTTATCAGAATATGCAAATGGAATAGATAAATTCAATTATAAAAATACAAATAATATTGCATTTATTTATTAAAACATGTAAGATATTTTTATTGTAATTGTTGTTTTTGTTGTTTTCATTATTTTTAAGAGCCTTAAGGTCATCTTTTTTCTGTTCCAGTAAGAGATAAATATGTATTTAAGAATAACAAATCCCTTATTTTAAACGACTTTGCGTGATTCTATTTGCGCAGTTTCCATTTACGTGCTGTTTTCATGATACCTATTACCCGCTTAAATAGAAGGATTACAGTAAAAGAAATTTATCTGTTAGTTTATCAGAATCTTCAAAAGGAACTGATAAATGTAACCATAAAAAGAAAAGCGATATTAAATTTATTTATTAAAATAAAAAAAAAAATTTGAAAAGAAATATTTACACATATTAAAGACTTATGTAATTAAATTAAACTATCTTAACAATTTACTTAAGTATTTTAGCTTTATACATTATTGTATGTGTTGTTCCTTATCCTACTTGGCAGACAGCTACATCTAGACCAAGTCTAAGAACCTGTGTGGTATCTATAGAAGGAAGGAAAGGGGAAGGGCAGTTTCTGACTTGGCTCCGTGACGCTGAAGTAGGGCATTGCATTCTGGGAGGACTTTTAGGGAAACTACCCCGCATTTGCGTATCGTATGGGAGATAACGCGGATCACTTCCACCAGGTAATCCGATTTAAGAGGCAATATGCTGAACATCACAAACACCATTGAGTCTCCTCGTTTTTGAAACATAGTCTTCAACAAACCACTGGCTGATGGAACTTGGGCCCTAATGCTCACCAACGGCGTGGGTTGCCACGAGTCGGTAATTATTATATGTAAAATATATAATTCGAATATTGTCAAATTTCTAGAGCAAAGAAATTTTTAACAAATTTTTTATGCAATTGCTGAAAAATAATAATTATATTGATACTTTGTGTTCCAGGTCACGTTTGCTCAACAGATCTTTGATAATAATTTTGTTCCTGCTTATGGTCTCCGTCTCCAGTATAATGTACATCAACTTCGATGATGACCTCTACAAGTATGCTTTCTCTTCAAGTTCTGGCGTTTTGGTAAGTTTCTAAGTTAAGAACTATTTTATTTATTTGCAATGGTTTGTGCATTTCGTATAAGAAAATTCTTCCAATTTTTAAAAAAAAACTTTTTTTAAATAACTTTTGCCACCAGTTAAGTATTTTATCATTCCCAATAATTTCGTTGGACGAAAATTATTGCGTTTTCAGGTTAACAAATATGTTAATTGATAAGGTAAATCGTAGTAGAATGTTAACAAATCTAAGGAAATTAAAGAATATAGGCTAACAATTTTAAAACTCAATGTCATTTATTTAAATAAAACTGAACTTAAAAGTGTGTTCATTTCTCTATAAGACTCAAAAATTCTTCAAATTTATAAAAAGGTTTTTAATGACTTTTGCAGCTAGTTAAGGGTTTTATAATTTCTAATAATTTCGTTGGACGAAAATTATTGCAATTTTTGTTTAACAAATATGTAAATTGATAAGGTAAATCGTAGTAGAATGTTAAAATCTATCATAGATATGCTAACAATTTTAAAATTCAATACTATTTTTAAAATAAAATTGATCTTAAATTATAAAACTTAAAAGAGTTTGTTCATTTTCCATACGACATAAATCTTAGCAATCTTTTTATCCCATGAAGCTAGGTATTTTCAACACATTTCATATTAAGTTGATCAATATATTGATCTATAATCTCTTACAATAAAAAAATAATTTAATCTAAACCGTTAACAAATGTATAATTTCTAACTTAAGAATATCAATATGCAAAAAAAATTAATCTATGAAAATTAATATATTATAGACAAAACAATTATCTAATACCACCAAAAATGAAAAATAAATGCGTAATCATTAAGTAAATATCTAAAATATCTTTAAATTGATTACAAATTAATTCCTCATCATTTCTAAAGAAAATTCATTGAAATCTACTTCTGGCTTGAATTTAAAAATGAAACCACATCTAAAGCCCCATATTTGTAAAAAATCAAAATTAATCAAACAAAAAATCGTTTTTGTTGTTTAAATGAAATAAAAAAAATTTTGTTGTTTCTAATTTTCATGGTGGCAACATCATAATAATTGTTTATTTTCTACATCAGTGCCCGATACCATTATAAGAATATTCTCAGAATAATCTATAATATCTCGGAATAATTATTTTAAAAATGTATCTATATATTTCTGTTCCTTGTTATTTTAAATAAAAATTCTGCAAATAAAAAATCAAAATAACATTAAAATAGTCATTATATTGTCCGGAAAAAGAAGACATAATGAATTTCTCTAATTAAAGTATTATAACCCTAAAGAAATTTGTATTCCAAATTACAAGATTGACAACTTCCGCATGGGTACAGTGTTTTAGAAATTTCAATTTTTGACGTAATAGATGTTTGGCAAATAATGTTGATGTTTGGCGATTTTTGGATATGAATCTTAATGAAATAGAGTTTTACAACATCTAATTTCTTCGCCATTTGTTTTGTTTACTTGGCGACTTGGCATTTTAGTGATAGATTTTGGCGTAATGTCGTTTTACCACGAAAATTAATTGGGCATTCATTATGTTTGTTTGGCGACTTGGCATCCTTGCGATTGATTAGGCATAAAGGGTATAGGATTCTAGATTTTTCCAAATTTTTCAATAGTAATAAATTTTGGTGTATTAAAAATAATTTTTTTGTGTAATAGCGATTCATTTTAGTGTTATTGAGATAAATTTTGGTGATTTAAAAAAAAAAAAAAAATCCACATAATAATTTGGCGTTAATGCCATAAAATTTGGCATAGGTGGACACACACACTAACTTTGTGAAATATATATATAGATAGATGAATAGAGTTATATAATTCTTTGTAAATAATTTGTTTTCTTTTTAAAAAAAAAAAAATAAAATATAACTTTAAAGTAATAAATAAAGATACACATAATTTAAAAAAAATACATTGATTTAATTTGATTAATCATTTTTTTTAATATTGTATTAATTCAATCAATTAATATAAGTCTTATCAAACTTGTTAAAATTTTTTTTGGAAATTATAATTTACAATTTAGATATTATTTTATTGATTTAAATTTTAATTATTTTTTTCTTTTTCAGGGCTTCATTATCTTTCTGTGTTATACGGTCTGCAGTGAAAATGTAAGAGTAATTAATCTATTATTTATTTGATTCCTTACCAAAAATTTTTAATGCATATTCCTACTTTTTTGTGGTTCGTTCACTTTATCTAAATTTATTTATTTTAAATACTAAATTTTAAATATACATTATCTAGAAATTATTGAAAAGCATTAAATTTCCTGAATTATACTGACATTTTTATAGTCATAACTGAAATGTTTTAAATAATGATTTGAACTAAAGTTGACTGTAAAATCGCAGAACAGGGGCCGTTGGGATTTGGCGTCAAAAATTCTTTTCACCAAAGTCTGCCAAGTAAAGGGTTACAACTGTAAGTTAAATGAATTGCAAACAATACAAGATACCCGATTACCACATTTGGCTACTTATAACTCAGTTGACTCCACAAAAAGAACCAAATTCCAACGGCCCCTATTTTGCGATTTGGCCAAGTTGAGTTGAAAAATGCCTGTTATTAATTCATTTTTATATAGAAATCAGTAATTATAAACATAGCTACTTTTTTCTTGAAATACAGTAGAGCATCAAAAAGTCGAGTCTGAGTAAACTAAATTCACTTATCCAAAAAAAGTTCGAATGTGTTTTTTTATTTCATTTTTGTTTTACCGTTCTTAAAAATTCCTCATTGGCCACTCAAGTGATTTTTTTTTTACATCTGCTATCTTCCTATTCGGTTTGACTCTAATTTGTAGACAGTTTGTAGTTCTGTCCTAGCAGTGTGTCCTCATATACCAGAATTTCTAGAAATAAGTTTACATAATTGTTGGCAGAACCATGATCAGAAAAAAGATAACACAAGTCTGTTGCCTTACATGTTAGGCTGTAGGACATTGACTAAATAGAATATTCAAATGGCTTTTTTTCTAATGCAGCTGGCAAATACTTAGACAGTTATCTTTTTATGTAAGCAAAAGCCGCACCGACATTACTCACTTAGCACTACACAGGGGCACGTGTAGCTTGAAGATATGCTACGGAGTAACAATACCCCCACAATGCTCTACTATCACAGTGGGGCTTGATGGCCGAGTGGCGAATGCTCTGGCCCTCGGTACCACAGGTTTCGGGTTCGAGTCCCGGTGGTGCCAAGGAAGTTTGTAGTGGTTCGGTAACCGTAGGTCCCTGTCTGTTTAGCCCTCGTGTGCACAAGATGAACGTAGAGCGACAAACCAAACCAAACTACGATTGTATTAGACTGGGACCTACGTTTTAAAATTGATTCCGAATCATTACAAACATCCATGGCACCACCGGGACTCGAACCCAAAATCTGTGGTACCTAGCGCCAGAGCGCTAGTCACTCGGCCATCAGGCCCCCGAAAATTCAAATGTTGAAAAGGAGAAATTTATTGCTTTTTCAGATTTTACATCAGCGTTAGATTATATGTATGCTCGTTTTTATTTATTATTTTATTTATTTATTTATTTTTATTTTTTTTATGTAGCCTGATTGTGGGATATTTATTATACTTTGATAGGATATTTGATATTCTCATACTTATGATAAACTTATTATACTGATATTTATTAATACTTTGATAGGGTTAATATTCACATCCTAATCATTATTTGTTATAGGAAAGTTCATTTAATTTTCAGTAATCCAAGTAGGTGCCAATGCCAATTAACACAGATAATCCAGACTCAACTACATTTGAATTGTTAATATGGCATTGCACTGTTACCTAAGTGCAAAGTATTAAGTTATTATAATCATTAAATAATATAATATCCGCACAGTGAAATCTCTAATATTTCTTGCGATTTTAATTTTAGGCACATTCTTTATGCTCTTCTTCACATACAATAGAAGATGACGATGTAAAACAGGTAAATGTTTATCAAATCTTAAATGGTTTTTCTTTTCCTATTTTTTTAAAATGGTGTTTTAAAATAATCGTATTTTTTAAAAACCGTCGTTCATGCTGTATTCAAATGAAAGCAAATGACACCCAAATAAATGCGTTCCCATATGCTACGGACTCGACATTAAACTTCTCAATTTTCTTAATGTTTTCTTCGTAGTTAAAAATAATAATATTTGATCTCATTCGATAACATTAATCTACATCGATATTCTTTACACAGATCTTTAAAAAAAAGAGATTACAAATATTGATAAAAAAAAAAACCTAGTGAAAAATATTCTTAAAATATTTCCAAATTCTTAAAATTGAAAATTAAATGACTATTAGAAGTGTTAATCGTAGATTTATTTAATTAGAAGAGCTCTAAAATTAAATGACATTTTCTAATCTGAAAGCTAAAAAATAATCCATTTCAAGGTTCATTAAAACAGCATCGATAACGCACTGAAAGCTTCAAGTCAAACGATAAAATAAATTCACTTATACGAAATGTATTCGAGCTTGTAACGAAATTAAATCATGCTCATATAATTACTTTTATTAAAAGCAATTAAAAGTTGCCAATTAATTATCCGGGAATGGCAACATCACTGTGAAGGTGAGAAAAAAGTTTAGCTGAAAGAAAGCAAAAATGCAAAGGTTAATTTGTCATAATAATATTTTTTTTTATTTCATGGAACAGCTTATAAATCAAAAGTCGATTTAGATTTTCTTTATTGGAGTGAGCTTTAATTGCTTTTTAATATTAATCTCACAAAACCAAAATTCTGTATAAAAAAGCTATTAAGTAAGTTGTAAAAAATTGACAAATAGCCTCCGCGATTTTAAATCGCTTTTTCATGAGATATATTTTGTGATTTAAAATTACTTACATACCTCACTGATTTAATAATTTGCACCTTATTGATTCATTTATGAATCTAACTTATAATTTGTACCTTACTAATTTATTGATGATTCGTATCTCACCGATTAAATTACTTGCATACCTATGTATGGTAATTACTTGCACTCACTGATTCAAGGATTCGTACCTTATTGATTCACTTATGAACCTCACTTATGATTCGCACCTTACTAATTTGTTTATAATTCGTACCTTATTAATTCTTTATAATTCGTACCTTACTAATTCATTTATAATTCGTACCTTATTAATTCATTTATAATTCGTACCTCACTAATTCCTTTATAATTCGTACCTCACTAATTCATTAATGATTCGTATCTGCCCGATTAAATCACTTGCATACCGAGGTATGAAAATTACTTGCATATCTCACAGATTTATTGTTTCATGCCTTATTGATTCACTTATAATTTGTACCTTACTAATTTAGTTATAATTTGTACCTTACTTTAATTTTGTACCTTACTAATTTAGTTATAATTCGTACCTTACTAATTCGTTAATGATTCGTAACTCACCGATTAAATTACTTGCATACCGAAGCATGCAAATTACTTGCACTCACTGATTCAAGGATTAATACTTTTATTGATTCATTTATGAACCTCACTTATGTTTCGTACCTTAATAATTCACTTTTAATTCGGACGTCACCGAATTAAAAGTGATGATTCGTATCTCACCGATTACCCACTATACAAATTGATTTCTAATAATTGAGAAATATTTTTAAAAAACAATACTGTTTTGCTAGTACTTAATATTGTAAATAATTTTCGATTGTATGTCTCTTTTCTGTAACTAATTAATAAAAATTGTGTTTATTTAATTTGTAAAGTATAAGAAAACCGATACTTTTTCTTTGAATTCTATTTCAGGAACCAAGAATGAAGAATAGAAGCGGTTCATTTCAAAATAAGTTAAATCTAATATTGATAGTAATTTTATAAGTGAAGGGTTAAAAATTGAAAAACAATTCTATTAATATAATGTTTTAAAATTTCAATAACTTTTGACTTGTACTTAAATAACATCTGAGATTTTAAATCTATACTTAAATCGCATAAACCAATTTTTTTTTATATTTATTCTACTGCAGCTGGCAAACACTTAGACAATTGTCTTTGATGCCTTAAGGCAAGCGCTGCACAGACGTTACTCACTTAGCACTACCCAGGAGGTGCGTGTAGCTTGAAGATAAACTACGAACGCGGAGTAACAATACCCCCGCAACGCTCATGTTAGACCGGGACCTGCGATTTAAAGTGGATTCCGAAAAACTACAAATATCCATGGCGCTGTCGGGACTCGAACCCGAAACCGCCAGCCGATTGAGAACTCCATGTGACCACATGGTTTCAGGCTCTACAACCTTAATGTGAATTATTAAGGTTGTGACAACTTGTTTCAAACAACGAGAAGACTCGAAGGCGTTTGGGATGTGCAGTATCTTGCCTCGTTAGTTGGATTACCTAATGGGAGTTTTCCAGGTCTTCTCCCATACGATACGCAAATGCGCTCTAGTTTCTCTCTGAAAGCTCTCTAGGTGGCACTACCCTTCTTCTTCAGCGATCGGAGCCAAATAAGAATTCTACCTACGGGTGCTCCATAACAACAGAAGCTGCCCACCCCCGCCCTTCTTCCATAACATGGATTCATGGAATTTGTGTAAATATTGCTGTCTATGAAGTGGGATAAGAAAAAAAAAAATTTTCAAATAGTTTTAAAATAAGTATTGTTTATTTCGCAAAAGTGTTTTTAACAATAAATTTATTAATATTCATCTATTTGTAATTAGCTAAAAAAACTATTTGATTTTGTACAATGCTATTGTTTAATACTCAAAAGAGGAAAATTATTATTACCAAATTAATTTTAAAAATATTATTAAAAAATTTTTTACTAAATTATTATGTACTCAAGTCAGACTTCTACCTACAGGTGTTCCATCACAACAGAAGTTGCCCCTTTTCCCTTCATCCATGAGTAAATTATTCAAGGGGCGCAGATAACTGAGGATTAGACACAACAACAATATATCGTCAAAATGAAAAAAAAAAAATTTAGAATTAACCTCAATGTTATTAAAGTTTTTGTTTTAATTCATATTAAAAAAAAAATTGTTTAATTGTAAATTTTTATATGGTTTAAATATTTATAATTATGTGTTCATTAAAAAAATATTTTTAATCATAAAAATATGTAACAATTTAGTTTTTAATTTTGAAAATATTATAATATTTTTTTAAACTATCCTGTTTTTCTACATTCAATAGGTTTTTGAAACCAGAAATCGTCAGTGACTCTTATCTCAGCAGTAAAGTACCCGAAACCATAGAGGTGGACGTTCGAATGGAAAAACTCCGGAAACTCCGCTTTCAAATGTGCCCGGAAGAGATCGAATGGAAGGAGGTGGATCACCTGCTGGTTGAGAAATCAGCTGCTGCAGCTGCATCTATAGTCCGAGACTTCACCGTTCACCACCAGAGTTCGCCTCTCATTGTCTCCAAGGCGAAAGAGGCTACCGGAATGGGACCCGAGACTGGCGAAAAGAACCACGACCACGACGACCCTCACTGGACAGCTACCCAAGAGAGTGACGAATCCGTGTCGTCACCTTTCCAGCTGCAGCAGCTGGATGACAGCCCAAGAAGCAGCCAACTCCATATCAAAGACGTCCAAGACATGAAACCAGACGGGGAGGAAAGCCAAGCCCAGTTCTATGAGCTGGGGGTTATGCAGAACACGCCACCGGACATTCTTGAGCCCACCAAGCAAGCTTATTTCGCCACCATCAACAACTCATCGAGTCAGCAAGTCATGGTCAACCCTTGCTTGACGACATTCTGCAGCGGAGGGGAGATTGGCGAGCAGTGCATCATCAACACGAGGAAGGCTTCTGACCAATGTGCCTTAGTGACTGAAGGTCTGAGGACAAGTTCTTACTCCACCTTCAGACCGCCTGCCAATCCTCCCTCCAGCACTTTCCAGAGTCCCCTGAAGAGCATGAAGGAAGAAGACAGGGACAAAAAGGAATCCGCAACCTCCTTCTTGAAGAGTTCCGAAAAACAAGAACTGCAAAACCTCCAAGTCGTTCTAAAACCCCGTCGCCGTCTGTCAAACCTTCCATCGGTGAGAAGCCAGTAGCTTTGAGGAACCCCCAGACATTGGGGACGAGCCCATAGTTCCACCGGAATCCACTCTGAAGAAGAAAGATGTTCGGACTTCACGTGCCCACTCCGGTTGTTCCATCGTTGGGTAAAGATTCTTCGAACACTTCTCAAGATCCAGACGCTCAGACATCTAAAAAGGGTTGGAGTATAACTACAGTGTAAAAGTGTGCATTGGATTTTTTTCTTTAAAACGTTGCTTGTATTTGCCTGTTTTATTGTAATAAAATGTGCTTTGTATGCAACGATTTTTGGTAAATTTATTTATTATTTTAAAAACTAGCTGAAACCAGCATACGTTGTCCTGCCAAAAAAAAATGAATTGCAGAAAATTACATGTAGAGAATGTATTCTCTATCTTCCAATACATGTGCATACTAATTTTCATGGATGTCGTTTGAACGGTATATAAGATGAAATGCTGCAGCACCATCTGGTGGCAAGTAACAATAAAGTGGATAGCGCGAACCTATTTTCCATACTCAAATATATATTTTTACCAATTTTCATAGCGATTGGTTGTTGAAGAAAGTTGATATACTGCAACACAATCTGCTGATGACTTACAACAAAGGGAATAGCATAAAAATATTCTCTATGTTTTGTCAAACACACAAGAAATTTC
Organism: Caerostris extrusa; assembly: GCA_021605095.1. Taxonomy (NCBI): domain Eukaryota; kingdom Metazoa; phylum Arthropoda; class Arachnida; order Araneae; family Araneidae; genus Caerostris; species Caerostris extrusa. The sequence continues at coordinate 6,104 of BPLR01004175.1, read as the reverse complement.
ATCAAACTCCTGTCCATCCTTTTAGGAGGAGTTCAGTGACAAACACACGTACAGAAAAATTATATCGATTTCAGCGCCACCTACCGGGTCCAATTGTGAATCTAAACCATTCAGGGACCCACTCCCTCAAACACACACAAAAATTTCATCAAAATCGGTCCAACCGTTTAGGAGGAGTTCAGTGACAAATACATGTACAAAATTATATATATAAAAGATAAGTATCAGTTTAAATGTAAATAATTTGAAGAATCTTTAATTGTATATTACAAGTATTTCTATAAGAAAATAATTTCTTCAAAACATCTTCGGAAAATTTAAACAACTGTTATATACGACCAATAATTGTGTAAAAAGGTAAACATCCGGTTTAAAGGCGGAAATGGACTAATCGATTATGTGTTAGGGATGCTAGTTAGATATGCGCAGCAATCTGACTAGCAAAGCAATTTTAAATGAAACAATATTGTTGAATTTTTTCATCTATTTTATTTCCTTCGATATTATGTAGTTTAAAATATTAATTATTAAAAATTTAAATAATCTTTATCGTAATTAAAACTCAACCGGAATTACTTTTCTCCCCTGTTACTTTTCTCTGTTTGAATCCATCCGCTTGCTAATTTTCAACACAATCAAATTAAATTACATAAATAATAATATTTAAAAAAAAAAAATTTAATCGACTGGCCTGATATACAGGTACCCATAAAATTTAGAATTCAATATAAGAACACAACACATAACAGCAATCTTAAAGAACGAAAGAAAAAAAAATATATTCAGGCATTCATAAATCATATTCAGGCAATAAATTACTTTCATCAGTTATCATTCAAAACTGAAAAAATAAAATAGATAAATAAAAAATAAACTATAAAATTCCAAACGATTTTATAAAAAACCCATGAAAGGAATTTAATAAAAAGCGCGTGAAAAAAATTTAATAAAAAGAGCACGTGAAAAAAATTTTATAATAAAACAACACGTAAAAGAAATTTTTAAAAAGCTTTAAATAAAGACTGCTTTAATAAGGCTTTAAATAAACCAATAAGAATAGCTAAAAAGAAATTTTAAAAAAAATATATACCAATAAGAAACGTTGAAAGTGGTCCAGGACACCGCTGACCTATTCTCTCCAAAAATACACATATATTTTATGGGTAATCAAATAAATAATATACTTTGTCAGATATGCATTAGGTTCAGAACAATTTTAACTTATTGTAAAATTACAATAAGTAAATCATAATAATTAATAATTAATCATAACATTATATAATTATTAATTAATCATAACATTATTGTAAAATTACTTCTTTATATCTTCACTAATTCAATATCACAGATAAAGTACATACTTTAAAGAGAAAATTAAATTGAGAATGTAAAAATAAATTAAAAATAAATAGACACAAAACAAATAAAAAAATGAAGAAATAAATAAAAAAAAAAAAGTTTATAATATTTTAAATATATGAACAATTTTGTTTCATTTATAAATCTGTTAAAATAATACAGATTTCTAAAAAATCTAAATTTTTCTAAAAGATATATTAAAAAAAATATTTTTTTAATTACATCAACACAAAATAAATACTTTTCACACAGATCCATATTTATTGCTAAAAAATATATGATTTATAATTTAGAGTGTTTTTTCTAAATTTTATATTCATTAAAGTCTCATTTGGAAATTTTAATCAAAAAAAATAATAATAAATAAATAAAAATTGTAATCTGATGGCCCTATAATCAGATTACCCATGAAATTTAGTATTTAATGTAAGAACAAAATGAACAGCAATCTTAAAAAATAAAAAATTATAGAATCACAAACGATTTTCTTTTCTTGAAAAATTTCATTTTCACTTTGAAATAAAATTGTTTTTCTTTTCACCAGACGATCTTTTAGAACAATTTTACATTTATTTTTGTTCTGAATTATTTTTTTAATGTTATTTAATAATTACCCAATTAAATTAATAATTACTCAATATTTATAGCTAAAAATATATAATTTATGTAACATACTGTGTATAAATTTTTTTCTAAATTTTATATTCATTAAAACCTCATTTTGGAAATTTTAATCAAAAAAAAAAAATTAAAATAAATAAAAATTTCAATCGGCTGAGCCGATATACAGGTTACCCAGAAATTCAGAATTTAATGTAAGAACAAAACACATAACAGCAATCTTAAAAAAAAAAAAATGCTATGGAACCCCAAACGATTTTCTTTTCTTGAAAATCCTATTTTTCACTTTGAAATAAAATTGTCTTTATTTCACTAGAAGATTTTTAGAACAATTTTACATACATTTTTGTTCTAAATTAATTTTTTTATTAAATTATTTAATAACTACTTAATTAAATTAATAATTACTCAATATTTATTGCTAAAAATATCTTTTGGAATTTTTTTTTATTAAATTATTTAATAATACTTAATTAAATTAATAATTACTCAATATTTATTGCTAAAAATATCTTTTGAAATTAATGTTTTTATTTAATTATTTAATAATTGCTCAATTAAATTAATAATTACTCAATATTTATTACTAAAAATATATGATTTACGTAACTTAAGTGTTTAATTTTTCTAAATTTTATATTTATTAAAACCTCATTTGAAAATTTTAATCCAAAAAAAAAAAAAAAAAAAAAAATACAATAAACAAATAAAAATTGTAATCTGATGGGCCGATAATCAGGTTACCCAGGAAATTTAAAATTATAAAAAAAAAAAAATAAAAAACTGTAGAATTCCAAACAATTTCCTTTTCTTGAAAAATCTCGTTTTCACTTTGAAATAAAATTGTGTTTCCTTCCACCAGACGATCTTTTAGAACAATTTTGCATTCATTTTTGTTTTGAATTAATTTTTTTTTTTAGTAAATTATTTAATAATTACTCAATATTTATTGCTGAAAATATATGATTTTTGTAACTTACAATGTATAAATGTTTTTTTCTAAATTTTATATTCATTAAAATCTTATTTGGAAATTTTAATCCAAAAAAATAATAAAAAATAAATAAAAATTGAAATCTGATGGACCGATATTCAGATTACCAGGAAATTTATAATTATCTTAAAAAATAAAAAACTGTAAAATTCCAAACGACTTTCTTTTCTTGAAAAATCTAATTTTCACTTTTAAATAAAATTGTCTTTGCTTTCACCAGACGATCTTTTAGAACAATTTTACATTCAATTTATTCTAAATTAATTTTTTTAACTAAATTATTTAATAATTATTTTGTAAATAAATATTATGCATAAAAAAACTCGTGATAGAAATTGAAAAAAACTCATGAAAGAAATTTTTTAAAAATTACAGATTTCAGTAAAGTTATTAATTTCAGAAATATTAAACCAAAGCATTCACTTTAGAACATGAATTAAGAATATTAGTCGAAAAGCAACTTAATTCTACAAAATTTGAAAATATTTAATTTCTACACATTTAAATATTCATGAAACATCAATATATTTTAATTGATTGTGTTAGTAAATATATCACAGAAAATCAAACTGTAAAAAAAAAAAAATAATTATTGCAGAATTTTGTGTTTGTTTTAGGAAAATTATTGCACTTAATTTTGTCAGGTTGATTTTGTAAAGCCTGTATTATCATTTTCATAGTCAAACATAATTAGTTTTTAATTAAGTAATTTTATGAATTTGATGTTGGAAAACTTTTATCACCACAACTATTAATCATGAGAATTTTTTTTTATTTTTAAAAACTTATGGGTTATATAGCTTTTTTTTACAGTTATGTTAGTGCCTTTTAATTAATTTTAGATTTGTAATTTTTCATGTTCAAAATTTTCGGTAATAAATTTATTTTAGAAAATTAAACAACTTCATGACATTGATTAAAGATAATATGGAAAATGTCTTTTTAAGCATACATAAAACTTTTAAAATTGATTAAGGAAAATTTTTAGATAGCTTTTTAATGAAAACTTTTATTTTCAATTTTGTTTAATTAATTAGAACTACATGCTAATCTTAGAAAAAAATACCATAGAGATTATGTAAAATAATAATTCCTGTATTTTTATTATAGCAAAATATATTTAGATATTTAAATATTTGATTAAATTAATAAAAATATTAAGCATTGTAGCGGCACAGTTTTGAGTTTGAGAACCCACATCTTTATTGGCACACGAACAAACATCACACACAAACATTTAGAGACATACACTATTTAAAGACATATAATTATAGATTCAGGGTTGAATTCCATTTCTAAGCCGAAACCTCGATACTCTGCTGTGCGCAGGATACGCAAAATATACTTCCTTTCCGGGTGAGAGTCCGTAATCCAACTGACCCTTTCTCCTAAATGCCACAGGGGGCGCTCCTGCCAGTGAGTAAGAGGAAGCATGGTTACAACATAAAATAAAAAAATATATAAGAATATAACATAATTTTTTTGAATAAAACAAAATACCACTGCAATGAGACCAAAGTGACCACTGCAATGAGAAGTGAGGGAAGCTGACTCCCCTCTCATGGATTTTCTTAAAGGGAGGTTTTTGGAGAAGGAGAGAGCTTGTCCTGTGACGAATCGTCCAAATGTGTTGGTTTGCTCTTTTTTGTGAAGTGTCTGAACAGTATGATAGTATGAACAGTTTCTGTGAACAGTATGATAGCTAGAGGTTCATATATCAAGAAAGTGTTTTGTAATCAACCTGTAATGATAACATTTTTTTAATAATGTTTCCCTTTAAACCAATGAAAACATGGAAAAAAGATGCCGATTAAAATATACAAATTTTTATTCATAAATAATGAAGTTGCATATCATTTTTAACCCAAAGTAAAATATGGTACGTAACATGCATTAACAATTACCATCTAATCATTTTTCTAATTCCGTTTATGTTTTAAGAAAATGTGTTATTCCTTTTTTTTTTTTCCGGCATAAAATGAAATTATCCCTTTCATTTTTAATATTGCGTTTTCCCTTTAAACCAATGAATATCGTTATTTTTCCCTCCTAAACATTCCGAAACTGAACTTTTCCATTAAATAAAGGGCCCAAAGAAAAAGCATTCTTGATTAACATTCCGCTCAAAACTTCTTCCTAATTCTATTTATTTTTAGAGGAAGCGTGACATGCTCTTTTTATATTTTTCTTTTTGGGGGAAGTCTGGTTAAAAGTTTACGCAAACGCAGTTTCCACTGTTTGTTCTCAATCTAATTATTAGCGTGTCTGGATAAAAAGAAATTTTAAAATTCATGCGAAAGGAGTATCCATCTTAGATTTCCCTCTCTGTGTTTGGTTTATTTTATTTATTTTTATTCGACTACAAAGAAGAATCTTGTCTTGTTTCCATGCTTTTGAGTCATCTCGGGGTTTGAAATATGAATAATTATACCAGTGTAATGGTATAATTATGCATATGATTTATCCAGCATTATCTGATTATGGTTTTACAATGTAATAATCTTATTAAATGTGACATAACAAAACTTAATTGAGAATACACTTTTAGCACGTGATCAAGATGCTAAGTTAACGTATAAGAGATAAGAAAAACTTCTATTGATAACTTTTTATAAGCTATACATTATCTGCAGTTCTGTACATATTTATGTTGCACATATAATTTAATATTTTTCTGTTGATAAAATTTAAGTGAAATTCTTTTATTTTTTGAAAAAATATAGAAATACTGTACAATTTTTTAAAAATTTATTTCAATACCACATGCAGCTTCAGAAATAGGCTTTATTCTTACTTTTATTTTTATAAAAAAAAAAAAGATGTAACATTGAATTGCATGTTTTTGAAAAGATTAAGAAGATAACTTAAACTACCCATCAAAAAATTTTCAGTTTTTTAAAAAAAAAAGTTAACATTATTTAAGTTTTATGAACGAACACTTTTGGTAGAAATTTGAACAGCAATATATATTTGGACATTATTTGAACTATGTATGTATTTGAAATTTTTATATTCAATGGCAACCATTAAACAATTCTCTAAAACTTATAAATAAGGTATAGATCTATATAATAGAACTATATTTTATTTATAAGTTTTTACATATCAGCTTGATCAATGGCGCGTCTGC
>BPLR01004174.1:0-25750 GCA_021605095.1 Caerostris extrusa | reverse complement strand
GATTTCGATACTTAGAGAATTGGTTTGCTGATGCTTGTTACTGTGTGATGAGTATTTTCGCAGGCGTTTCCAGTATGATGCAAATGGACGAGGGAATGGACCTTCTCAGGACCATATGGAAATATCTTCTCCGCCTGCGGTGGAAAGCAATGAAAAGGTGTCACGACTGAAAAAGTCTCCCCAGAGAGGGGGCATGTGCCGTCAACTAACCACCACATACAAAAGAAATGGTTGGATGTAATTGACTCCATTGTGGAACAATCCAAAATTTCCGATCTGCAACAGGACTATGTGCAATCAATGAGACCCTGCTACAAAAAGAGAAAATTCTAGAAGAATGGGTAAAGTCGTTTTTCGCTGCCCTATTGAAAATTATAAATTGCATAATAGTCCTAAGATTAATGTAATAAGTGTAAATAGCAGTAATGTTAAAAACTTGAATAGTATAAAATAGTAGTAATGTAAACGTTGTAAATACTAGTAATGCTAACAAAGTAACTGGAAATGTTAAAAGTAAGACTAAGCATAATGCTAGTCAAATAAATTCTAATACTAATGATTCTGGGGAGTTCAGAACTCCAAAAAAGTAAAAAAGTTAATTGCTAAGGCAAATTTCACCTCTAGTAAGGTTCAAGCTAGTGATGCTCTGGTCACAAACAATCAATATCAAGCACTGAGCGCCGACGCAGAAATCGAGGAAGAGACGGTCACCGTAGTTAGGAAAATGCCGCCAATAATGGTCAAGCCTAAGGGTAATTTAAACGATATGTTAAAATTAATTGAGCAATTTAACGGAGACGTTTTCATTAAACTGGCTGGAGAAATGTTGAAGATTTTTCCAAACTGGGAAGACCAGCACAGGGAAATTTTAAATTTCTCATTAAAGTGGTATTAATTTTTCATTATCACCCCAAAATTTCTTAGACCTCTTAAGCGATCATTAAAAGGTCTCCATCGCAATACTTCAACTGAAGATATTAAAGCTGCGCTGGCAGCAAAGAATGCATTGCGGAAAAGGTCTTCCAGTTAACCAGGACCAAAAGACAAGCAACCTCTTCCAATTTTCAAATTACTCTAGCTCGTTGCAACAAAACCAGGACATTTTCAAATTAAATAGATTGATGTATTTAGCGGTCGTCGTGGAAAAGTATAATGAAAAGCCAATTACACTTCAATGCTTTAAGTGTAACTACTTTCACCACAGTTCTAACAACTGTGGATTCAAAAGCTAAGATGTTTGAAATGTGGTGAAGAGCACTCCCACAAGGAATGTAAGATCTACGACAAACAAGGGGAATACCTCAATGTATCAACTGCGGCCAATCTGGACACACTGCTGCCTGGAGGGTTGTTCAAAATTCCCAAAAATCAAAGTAAACTCCACAAAAATATGCCACTTTTCCAAGTACACTCCTGCCAGACTTGGTCACTCAAAATTTTTCATATGCTTCGGCAGCCAAGAATCTGACTCCCTCTCAGCAACCAAATACTTCAGGTAACATCAATAACTTAAGTCACCCAAAATCAGCTGAGCCAACTACAGAGTATTGCTAGTCAAGCCCAATTCATTCAAAAATCTCCCCTACTCATGAAGGAATTTGTTTCCATTTTTCAGATATAAAAGATATGGATGGACTTCTCCGTCAAGTAAGAAGCACTGACAATAAAGCAGATAAATTGCAGGTCTTTGTCAATGGCCTAGTATCCCAAAAATTTCAAAATGCTCCATATTGGCACAGTTTTTCTGGTCTTCGCATATGCTATTGGAATGCACATGTAACCTCTGGTTTTAAAATGATTTGAATTTGCTGACTTTGTTGATAACTATAATCAGATATAGTACTGCTTCAGGAAACACACCTTAGGCATTCACAAATACCTTACTTAATGGGGTACACTTTTATAGAAACGATGGTCCTCAGATCCAATCTCTGGGGGAACTGGTATTTTCATCGAGAACTCTCTGCCTCACAGTCACATCGCTACTCCGCAATTAATTGGGATCAATTTAAAATCATTATTTCACTTAATTTTTCCAAATCTCCCCTCACTTTTTGTAAATTCTGTTTATGTTCCAAATGCTATTGCTATTACTAATCTTACTAATGATTTAGGTATTTTATTTTCTCTTAATAATAGTGTTATTCTCGAGGATTTTAATGCTCATATAATACTTCTTGGGGTTGTACTAACAAAAATAATACTGGCGTTGCTTTGCAGATGCTAATAACCTTAATTTGAATATTATTGCTCTAATACACCTATAGAATTGGCACTAACTCTACCTCTATAATTGGTTAGTAATACTAACAACTTTCATTTTAATCACACCATTAATTCGCTAGATGAACTTTCTTCCGATCATAATCCTGATAATCATTGATTATAAGTTTCGCGCTATGCATGTCATGACTAACCCGACTGTTACTACCTGTTGGTCTGAAAATTTACCAGTATACTTGACAATAATTATATTTACTCTTTTTACCCTTCTAACTTCTCCGGATGATAGTGAAGACGCAATTAAGGAATTAACTAATAAAAATTATCTCTGCTCATCAAGCTGCCTCCAAGCCTCTTCCTACTAACAAACAAACCTACCTACCCCCTTCTTTTAAAAATGTCATTACCAATAGGAACAACGCAAGAAAACTCTGGCAAATTTATCGAGATCCTCGCAGCAAAAAATATTTATAACCATCACCAAAATTTACTAAAAAGAGTAATAGTTAAGTATAAGAATGATTGTTGGGACAGGCGTCTTGAAAACTGCTAATGTGGAGGATGGCACAATCTTGGAAGATTTGCAGCAATCTTAGAAAACGTTCCAAAATTAATTCGCTTCAAGACTCCAACGCTACAGTGACTACTGGCGTACAAGCTGATATTTTGGTCAATACGCTACAGGAACAGTTTCCGGGAGAATCCATCTAACAACGTAAACATTGTCGCTGAAGTGGAAGCACTTTTTAACAACGCATAACAGTACTAACAGCAGTGTTCCTCCTACTAAAGCTTCGACTGTCATCAACATCATCCAACTTGCTTAAAATCAGCAAGACACCAGGCATAGACTGCATCACTAATAAAAAATGCTTAAAAATATTCCATACAAAATTATTCTCCAAATCTGCAACATCACACAGATGCTATTTTTAACACACAATATTTTCCAAAATGCTGGAAAACTGCAAGAATTCTTCCAATCATAAAGCCGGGTAAAGATCCACTTCACCAAATAGTTACAGGCCAATTTCCTTGCTTTCTACCTTCAGTAAAATCATTGAAGAGTGATTGCCGATCTTTCTAAATCAAGAGTCCAAGGTTCTAAATGTCTTAATTTCCCAGCAATTCGGTTTACGCAGGATCTCCACCAGCCATCAGTTGTAAAGTGCTAATCTCACCGAGACCATCTCTGAAGGGTTTCGTGGAAACAAGACACGGCGGCAATTTTCTCGATGTGGCGAAAGCTTTTGATAGAGTATGGATCAAAAGGTCTCATCTATAAATTGATTCAATATAATTATTCTCCTTATATTATAAAAACCATCAGAAATTATCTAACTGAGAGGAGTTTTATTGTCCTTTAAACAACGTTGACTCAAAAGATGCACGATTCTCGCGGGTGTTCCTTAGAGATCGATCTTGGGACACTTCTTGTAAAATATTTACACTAACGATATTCCAAAGACCACAGAATTAAATTGACACTCTACGCTGATGAATATTACACAGGGGAGGTACTTACACATTATCCAGAAAATGTACAAAAATTGCATTAAATACACTTGAAATATGGTTAGAAAATGGAAAATTAAACTTAACGTCTGCGAAAACTGAAGAAGTGGTATTTACCAGGAAAAACTGTCTATAATCCCTCCTAACATAACTATTTACAATACTAACATTTCCTTGTCTAAAGAAGCTAAATATTTAGGTGTACGATAGACGTTTAACATTTAAAGCTCATATTGAGTCATACGCGATAAATTCAATAACCAATTACGAAAATTCTATTCTGTTTTAGGCAGACATTCCATACTAACAATTGATCTCAAAAAAAACTAATCTATTTAGCTTATCTTCGTCCTTATAATAACATGCGAGTCCAGTCTGGGGCTCTACTGCTCACAGCAATTTTCTTATCTTAGAAAAGATTAGAAAAAAAATCATTAGAATGATCGTCGATGCTCCTCCTTGGTTTTAGGGAATAAAAGAAATAAACATGCTTTATCTATGCCTAGCTTCCGTGAATATGTGGTTAAACTTGCTCTGAAACACTTTCAATAGCTTGAAAATTCTGTAAGCACACTTAAATAAAAATGACTACTACATTTCTTTGCATAGTTTTCGTAAAAGACCTAGACATGTTTTAAAACATCAATAAGTAGACCATTTTTTTTCTTTTTTATCCATCTGTCTCTGGTCCTGGTTGTTCTTGGTTGGTTCGCGTATGATTGTTTTTTGAAACTGCTACTGCGTGGGTGCTCTGATGTGCTTTTTGCCTCTTTGGTATTTCTTTTATGATTGTAATTATCTTGTTTTGTTTTATCTTTGTTTTTGTATTTTTCTTATTCTATATATTATCTGATTATTATGTAATATGTTTATATACAATGGCTGTGACCGACTGCCACTGCTTTTTTCATGTACTGCTATTTGAGGTCTGGCGTCGCTTCTGCGACCAAGGTACCCACTAATTACACCACTCTGCTAGAGTGAAGAGGAAAGCCCCAGAAGATAAATTCTTTGTGCATTTAATGGCCTTGCCAAATCGTACCTACTCAAAATTCAACCATGAATCCCCCTTCCTTTCCGCTCCTTTTTCATGTTACTGAATGCATGTGGACTAAGTAGAAGCCAATTTCAGATTTCAAAATTTTGTACATATACACTCACAATCCGGATATCATTCTTCTTTCAAGAAACTTTTCTCAAACCTCACTAATAACCCCTACCTCAATAACTATGTGTTCCTTAGTACAGAAATGATGCCCGCTAAGACCCAGCGTCTCTAGAGGTAACGCTATGCTTTATCAATACATTCCTCACTACGAAATTACCCTGCTTAAATTCTTTAAATGCCACTATGTTTCATATTATCCCTTTTTACCTCTTTCCCTAACCTACCTCAACACCACCATAGCATCCATCTGCCATTCCTAACAGCACTAACCAGAAAATGATCTCATCAACGACCTCGTAAACACGCTACTTTCAACTCGTATCAACTCTTCTTGCTCTCTCTGTGGAGACATTTCAACGCGCACAACACTCGCTGGGGATGTAAAAAGAACAACTCCCATTGGAACTCATCTCTGGACTTACTCATTTTTCAAATTCTGGCACTGATATTATCGCTCCACCAACACCAACTCGTTTCGTGGACAAACTCCTCGTCTGCGGTTCCATCTCACTCCTCGTTAATAATTTTTCATTTTCAACATACCATTTCGATCCCTCTCTGAACTCGCTTCCGATCATAATCCGATCCTTATTAATTTCACTCTCAATATACAAAAGCCCTCCTCGCACCGAAAATTGCACAGTTCACCAACTGGAAAACACTATAACAATTTTTCTTAATGATCACTTTACTTTCTTACACTTCCGCTCCGATTACTGATCCAAATCACATTGACACCGAAATTAATAATCTCTCACCACCCTTTATCACAACGGCCTACAATAACTCCAAACACACCGCACATTGTGAATAATCTCGCCACTTTTCTTCCGCTCTCACCACCCTCAAACAACTTCATCACTCATCGTAATCAAGTACGCAAAGCATGGCAACTTTTCGCGATCCACCTTCCAAACGCTATTTCTTACAACTAAATTCAAGCTCATCTTCGCAGACAATTAAAATCCAGGCAAATGACAACACATGTGGAAAATAAACCATGTACCATCGCTCAACAACGGAAGACAACTCGCTTTCGATCACTACATTTTCCGCTTCAAGAAAAACGTACTAAAATCCCCTTCTTCTGCCTTGACTCAATACTAACCTTCCTCTTAACAGTAAGCACTCACCGACGAGCAAAAGCCGACACTTTAGCAAACTCCTACGAAACTCCACCCTCCGAAAATAATGCAGTAAACGATCCGACTACTGCTAGCATTGTTGATACTACCATTAATGATTTCACTTCTAACCCTCCGCCGACTAAACCTTTCTCTACTACCCCCTCCGTCATTATTACTAATACCAAAAATCAAGAAAAGCCCTGGTACGATAAAATCACCTCAATAAAATGTTGAAAATCTTCCTCTCAAAATTATCTTTCATTACTAAATTATTAATTCTGCTTTAACTCTTACTTTCCTACTGCTTGGAACAGCCAATATTATTCCGATTCTTAAACCCAGTAAAGATTCCAGTATCCAACCAACTATAGACCCATTTCTCTCTTTACCTACTCTTTTGGTAAACTCATTGAATCCTTCATCATTCTGCAAGAGTACCTTTTCTCATATACATGACAAAATCAAATATTATTTATTCCGCACCCCAACAAATTTCTGGTTTCTCACAAATTAATCAACTTTCTACTACCACCAACTTCTCAGGGTCACCGAAATTATTCACGACGGATTCCTTTAAAAAAATCTATCATCAGCTGTGAGCCTCTTTTCTTCTATTATACTCAAAGTCTTTTTGATGTGCTTTTGCATTTAAATGACTATTTACAAACTCATCACTTGTAAATTCCCGGCTAACCTTGATTCACATCCTAATCTCTTATTCACTAATCGTACCCTGTGTCTCTTGCCATCACAGTACTAATCCAAACTCATGCATTATGGGTATCCCCTCAAGGCTCATGAATGATATCCCACAAGACAATAATATCACTTTATTTGAGCTTCGTGGAGACACTGCCATCAAGAAATTAAAAAACAATAATATATTAATTTCATCGCTCTAGACTTCAAAAATACATTTTAAACTCTCGAAAATTGGCCACTCAATGGAGAATTTGGTACACGTTGATAAGACCGCTAAAGCCACACCTACGAAATCTAAACCGTAATTCATTATCACTCTCTTTAATAAACAAAATTGTTATGGGAGAAATAATAAAATGATTCCTGAGTTGGCTTAGACAATCGTCAAATTTATAAACTCACATTAATTTTAATAAACAAAAACTCAATGAAGCTCTTTCGCACCCTATCCTCACTTTATTGTCTAACCCTTAAAAACTTCAGTTCACAAACACCTCAAACACTGATCTACTTAGCCTCACAGTGTCCTGATTATTTCCTTAAGTGCAAGTGGAAGTCCTAGTTCAATTTAGCTAAAACTAACTTTGAATAGCTTTCAACGACAGGGAAAATAAATATTACGCATGGCGACAACGCTCCCGGTTCTCTCCGCACTCTGATATCCACAGCACTCTTTAATATCCCTTCGTCAAAAACCTTCATCAAAATACCAGGCCAAAACTCCTCGCCAGTCAAATTCTAATAATCCAAAGCCTCGGCAACCCGTTTCCTTCCCCTCTCTCCTGCTCCGGCACTCTGCCCCAAGTGCCGTTATGTGCGCCCCCCACTGACAAATTTTTGCTTAACTCAAGGTGCTGGCCTCGGGCCCCTTACCATTAACACACACTTCCTTTGTACTCCTATGCACTGTGTCACTCCGCACCCATTCAAAGTTATGCTTTTGTGTATTCCTCTCTTTTTTTTTTGATCCGTAATTATTTTGTGCTATTTTTTCACATTCTTCTCTCTTTTGTTTTCTTATTTAATTTTCTTATTTTATTCTTAATAATTTTAATACTAAAAAAATATAAAAAATAAATTAAATTAAATTAAATATCAATAAAAATAAATAATTAAAAAATAACAATAAAAATTTATAAAAATAAAAATAGTTTTTCATCTTATTATCTTTTAACTATTAACACATTTTCAAATTTTCCATGGAAAATTTTTAAGAATTATATTGTAATTTCTTTGCTTATCTCTATTATTTACTTTTTTCTGTTTATCTTTTTTTATTTTCTTTGTTTTTACGTCATCAACATTTCTCTCTTAATTATTGGGCAGTATCATTTTCTCCCCTGCTCTTCCATCCCAATACTTTCCCCAGATCAGCATAGAAAATAGGTGCCAGCTGCCAATACTCGTGGAACACCCAACCACACACATTGCATTACCCCCTGCCCTGCTGCTCAACAACCAGTAGGGACTGCCCCTGATCCAGAAAGAGGATTTGCTACTGCTTTTCGTCCATTTTGAGACATCTGGGATTTCGTTTTCGTAGAGCTTTGCCTCTGGTATGGATTTGTTATTGATTTCATATATGTCTGCGTTTGACATTTCATTAATTCCCACCATGGTGGCCAATCTCAAATGATCTTGAAGGCCACACTTTGGAACTGCATCATATAAATATATGCCCATATTAGATTTACACTCACTGCAGATTATTTTCGATTGGGAAAAATTGAAACATAATGATTTATCATGAGTTATTTTTGAGATTATTATCAATTATTATTTTTTCTGCTGTTATTATTGTTGTGTTTACTATTTTTCCTGAATGTAAACATAGATAATATAATTGTCGCGCGCAATTTCCTGATCAAAAACCAAACGTAATGAGGTAAAGTCAAAAGAGTGGCAACAGCAGGCTGAGTGAAAAGAAAAATGGATACGATGCTTAGTTGTGTTCAATGTAAATGGCGAAAGAAAATCTTAAAATATGTTTAGTTGTACATGTGCGGTTTTTGCTTAAATATATCTTATAATATTTTTCATACAAACCCTTATGGAAACAAAACTCCTCACATTCATTTCACAAACAATCTTTTATAGAAACAATATTTGCCTGTATGAGTTTCTCGTTTGGGAAAGATGAATCTGTAAGAAACCCGAATAATGAAAGCTACGTGAACGCATGAATATTAGTAAAGATGGAAAACATTGTAACTGTAAATAAAACGGCAAAGCGAGCTGCATTTACAAAATCTTACACCAAATTAGGGAGAGTGTGTTGATAAATTGCAAAATGCAACCTAAGAATAGAAAATGAATCAAGAAAGTTTATTCTGTTCGGCGTCTTAATCTTTATTTAGAATCAAACCACATTGATAATTTGAGCATATTTCGATACTTGAAAGATTAATGAAACAGAATTCAAAACCGAATTCCCCATATTGCAGAATATATGGAGAAAGGCCGCCTCTGGAAAGATGCACACGCGAATTTTAAAGTGTTCCAAACTTAGTATTAGAGAATTGTTACAAGATAAAAACTTCAAAAATAATGAAGAAGTGGAGAAAGAAGATATTTTGGCTGATACCTTCATTTAAGATGCATATTTAAACCATAAAGTATTTCTCCACGACTCCTGAAATACAGAATTGCATAAATTTGCGCGGTGAATTAAGAGACTGGTTGCAACTTCGGAATCAGCTTCAAAAACATACACGAAAATGGGTGTACTTAATCAACATCAGATAACTCACTTAGTACAGTCGACAAAAATTAAGTCAGAAGCTAGAGAGCTACGAAATCTTTTTCCTATTACTGATGAAAACTACCCTTTTTATGATAGAAAGTTAAACTGAAAGATATGGACGGAAAGAACTATTAATTGATTTTTATGTGCGAGAATTGTTAAAACTTGTTTTAAATAACGCCACTAAAAAGAAACAAGATTCTTTAAGTGGTTTATATAATAGCTTTCTACTCAACTTCGAGCTCTAAGTAGTTTAGGTGTAACTACAGATCAGTGCGGCATAATATTATATCCATTAGTCGGAAGTTCGTTACCGATCCATATTTTACGATCATTTGAAAGGCAAAGAAAAAAATATTGAGTCTGAACAGAGTATATCAGCACTTGATGCTATAGTTTCGTTTCTAAAGATGAAGTGCAATCATAAGAAAAATAAAATTAAGTAGATCGGACATAATTCCATCGGAGCTCGAACAAACATTTGGCACAGAGCCAACGCTCGTTTCTTCCATCTGCTAATGAGTTGTTTATACAGGACTCAAACGAAATGTGTGTGTTTGTCTAAAGAACCATGCAAGTCGCGTTGTAAAAGGGCGTTTTTATGCCATTAGAAGAAAAGATCGCCATAATAAAAAAGAAAGGATTGTGTCTGTTTGGCTAAAGGTCATATTGCCTATCAATGTCGCTCTCAAATAACGTGTCAATTGTGTTCTAAAAGACATTTAAAGTTCATGTGTCCAAACATTGGATGTAAATAAGTCTGATTCACCCAAACAAGATGTAAATGACAAAAACATTAATGAAAAAACAGTTGATTCTTACATTCTCGTGCAACGAATGAAGTTATATTGCAAACTCTTGTTGTAAATGTACATGGCGTCAAGAGAGAGCGTAAAGCTAGGGCTATCATCGATACCGGATCGCAAAAAATCGCATATTTTGAGATCTACTGCTGAATAATTAGGTTTTAATTTGCAGAGGGAAGAAGAATTTTGCCATTCACTTATTTGGCGGAACGAAAACAAGGATGTATAAACACAAGTGTTACAAAATTTATTTCAGTAGTCTTGATGGTGACTATACTTGTAAATTGATGCTTTAGATCATGATGTCATTTGTAATGACATATCTAGTGTAAGTTCTTGGATACAAGAATTAAGAACTAAAAAGATATTCTTAACCGATATTCAAGAAAACGCAGGTCCCATTGAGGTACTTTTGGGTGCAGACGTTGCCGGTAAATTAATTACTGGTCGACGAGAAGAATTAGAGACAGGCTTAGTAGCATTAGAAACCAAGTTAGGTTGGACTTTGATGGGTAAAGTACCCTGATATATTGACAAAAAAAAAGATGCAAGTAAGATATCGTAACCATGTTATCTCAAGCAGATGTTCCTGTTTCTTCCCTGTGGGATCTGTAACTACTTGGTATACGGATCTCATTGAGCAAAATTCAAGATAGGAGGAAAGTGTTATCGTTTCCTTTATAGAAACAGTTCGACAAAAAAAAGATGGAAGGTACGAGGTCCATATGCCTTGGAAAGTGGATCGTGAATTTCTAACAGACAATTACGAGTTGTGTTTGAAAAGACTTGAATGTGCTACAGGAAGTTGGAAAAAATTGGTTTTTTAGAGAAAAGTATCATGAAGTCTTTAGAAAATGGTTAGAAGAAGGAGTTATTGAGGAAGTTCCTGTAAAGGGAGTTATCTGTTGGTAGTCATTACCTTCCACACCGACCCGTCATCAAAGAAACATCCACAACATCTTCAATGAAGATAAGACCGGTCTTCGATGCCTCTGCTAAGATCCATAACCATCCGTCATTAAACTACTGTTTGGAGACTGGAAATAATTTAATTGAATCAATTCCTTCTATTTTGGCGAGATTTAGACTGAAACCAACCGGTGTAATTTTCCGACATCAGAAGGGCTTTTCTACAAATACATTTACATGAGAAAGATCGAGATTTCGTAAGATTTCTTTGGTATGACAATGAGGGTAATATACGAACTTACCGTGATGCTCAGTTGTCTTTGGTGTCACCAGCAGCCCTTTTCTGTTAATGGCTGTCAATTACCATTTATCAAAAGAATCAATAAAAGAACGTTACTCTGAAGAATTTCTTAAAAAATTACAAGAAAATTTTTATGTAGATAACTGTGTAACTAGTGTACAAAATAATGCAGAACTAGAAATATTCGTAGAATCTGCAACTAATGTAATGAAAGAAGGAATGTTTGATCTCAGAGGATGGGAAAGTTCTGCCATCCCAAGGTCAGATTGATAATTGGATACTCAGCATGCCTAGGCGTTGTAAGGCCTGTATTGCATCATCCGGGAGACATACTCCATATTAACCATCATACTAACCATGTTATACTGTTTCTTGTAAATAGGTTCTTTTTGAAATTTGCTCCAGGAAGTACAAAATCGCAATTTTTATTAATTATGTCAAACATATAGCATCTTTTTTGCTCTTTACCTTTTGTTTAATAAATATACTTTACAAATAAGTCAAATTTGTTTTGCTTCTGTCTCTTTCTTTGCCTGAACTTCATTATCCTTAATTTATGGACATGAGTGTAGTAATCGTATGATTTGAGAGAAAAAAAGAAAAAGTAAGAAAAATGTAAATCATCGCTGATGAAAACGTAACAAGAAATTTATGATAAGTAAATATGCGTTGAAGTAAAATATCTAAAAATGCGATAAGTGAGCAGAAAATTATGGTGGTTTGAGGCTTCGATTCCATTTAGAAGTACAGAAAGGATACTTGTATTTTCCATTCAATTGCGTAAATATAGTTTGTGCCTTGATGAGAGTTTTCGTGAGTTTCAATGATATTGAAGAAATTTCTGGAAAGTTTTGTAATAAAGTTGTCAATAGAATCAATTTTTAAATCTTGATGAATTGTAGAGTTGAGGACAAACCAGGGTGCACCAGTGATGATACGAAGAAGTTTGTTTTGAATAATTTGTACAGATTTCTTGTTAGATTGTGCAGCTAGACCCCAGATTGGGGCAGCATAGGTAAGGATAGGCCTAAGAACTTGTTTGTAGAGAAGAAGTTTGTTTGACAAAGTTAATTTAGAAAATTTATTAATGAGTGGTAGAGTGAGATAAAATTTTTCCAACATTTTTCTTTGATTTTTGAATATGAGCTCGAAACGTAAGTTTATTGTCTATAATTAAGATATTAGTTGCCCATTCAATTTCTTGATCAAAAAGGGGGAGATTAATATATGGTTGTCTGGCATGTCCTTTTCGGAAAATGATGGCATGAGATTTAGAGACATTAATTGCTTGCGATGCGCCATTTAGTTAGCCAATCCTCTAGGATATTCAGAAAATTTTGAAGAATATTGATGACATAAAGAATAGAAGCACCTTGGGCAAGAGCAGCAAATAGGCAAGTGGAAATGTTAGTGCATTAAGGAAAGTCGTAGGTAAAGATATTGTAGAGAATACGACTGAGCACGCTTCCTTGAGTTGTACCAGCACTAATACGACCGATTGTGGAGAATTCATTATGAAGTCAAACTTGAAAGGTTCTATTTTTAAGATAATTTGTAATGATAAGTGTGATCCAAGTTGGAAATTGAAGTTTGATTGACATCTAGAAAAGACACCTCCTGTAAAAAAATTTATAGTTATATCCTTCAGTGATGATATTGGTGATACGTAGAAGTTGATGAGAAGTTGAGTGATGTTGACGGAATCCAAATTGTTCTGCTGGAATTATGGAATTTTTTATCGCAAAAAGAAGTAATATGTTTCACTAAGAGTTTTTCGTAAAGTTTTCCTACACAGCTAAAGAGATTGATGGGCCGATAATTTTGAGGAAATTTTCTATCTTGGCCAGGTATAGGGAACATGATGATATTTGCTTTTTTCCAGATAGGAGGGAAGTAGTGATATTTAGTACAGCTGTTGTAGATTTTTGCAAGATGAGTAATGGCATTAAGGGAGAGACACATTAAAAAACTTTATTTGAATGTTGTCAGGTCCAGAAGATTTCCGAATGTTGAGATTCTTGATTAAGTTAATTATGTCAGATGGAGGAAAAAAAAAAAATATTGTTATGATAATATTGATGACCAGCTAGAAAGGAAGTTACTGTATCTTCAACATGCTCAATTTGTGAGTAATCGCAAGGTTCAGTGTTTTCTTGAAAGGAGAGGCAAGGTTTTCAGCAAGAGTTCGCTTTATCAGAAGATGAGAATATAAAACCTGAGAATCCAACCAGTGGAGGAATTTTGGGATATTTTTGGTAAAATGTTTGTTAATTTTGGAGAATTATCTTCTGATTTAGGCCTAATAAAAATTCATTCCATCTGTCATTTTTTAATTTGTGAATCATTTGCTTTATTTCTTTTTGAAGCTTGTTGACGGATTGCTTGAACGGAGGAAACCTGGTACTTGCCATAATTTTCGAATTCTGTTTTTTTCCGCAATTGTAGAGGTGATTTCAGTAGGAAGTTTTTGGTGTGGTTTACTGAGTTCTTTAGATTTGCTAGCAAGGTTGATAGCAGAAGTAACAGCATAGTCGAATTTATCAATTATTTTTTGTCAATATCTTGAATATTGAGATGACTGGATTACCAGGAATGCTTTGAGAGAGAATTTTAGTAAAAAATATTCAATTGGTAGTTGTGATTATGCTATTGAGGAAGGGAGTAAATGAATTATGAGAGAATAAAACAGAATGAGCAAAAGTCAAATTAGGGAGAAAAAATAGCTTAGAGAAAAGCGAACTTTTCTCATCTAGGCAGTTGTAAGGAATTAATTTAAAATATTTATCGCATATCTATAGAATTTAGTAGAAATTTTGTGAACAAATTGTCTTAAACATGGAATCGAGAGAGCTCGTTTAATATCGATTAAGAGGTAAAGCTGATCCTTTGAGACTAATATTCCCAAGAGATTTAACTACAAATACCACAGTGGCAACAAGTTTTAAGTTTTAGTTTGTGACTAATCAGGTGGAGTAAGAGTCTGTGTTATGGTGTTTTATATATGTCTTAGTGAGTTTCTTTAAATCATTGTCATCATGGAGTCAAGAATTTCGAGTTTTGTAGTATATACATTATAAATGTTCAATTTTTTTGTCTCTTATATTTTAAGAGCATTTGTATAAATTGAGATAAAGAGTATCAGCAAACATGAATCTCGAAGTTACAAGTCAAATCAAGTTTGTATCGTTTTCATTTCCTTCAACTACTTTATCTTGTATTTACACATTTAAAAATTATTTATATCATTTATTTATTCGTTCTGAATTATAAAGCTTTAGGTATAAAATTCAAAACGACACTTTTATTTTAATTTTATTTTTAAAAGCTTTAAAGTATCTATTACTATCAATTAGTTTAATTTCCTTACTATTAATATCTCAAAGAAAAATAAATTTAAAATTCACCTATTTTATTGAAGTAGAAAAATTTATTTTCTATCATCATTTTTATTTCAAAAGTGGAATTAAATTTTGCATTATTCTAATTGTGTTATTTATTCACAATTTTTAAGGTATATTAATTTATTACAAAAATTCATTTTGATAGTTACAAACACAAATTCAAAAATAGGTATAATAAAATAATTCCACAACATGTAGTAGAGATATGAACATAAATTAAGCATTAAAAAAATCCATTTGTCTAATATCAAGCAAAACCCTTCATAAATCTTTTTTTTATACAATCTCAAAAATGTGATGATGATTTTATGAATCAGACCACATAATTGTAATTATCAATATATGGTGTTTAATATATATCATACAATAAAAATTCTGTACAAAACTTGTTATAAATTATTTGATAGAATTTTTTTTTTTTTTGATAAGTTTAATATTGTAATAAAAATTGGAGTAGAATATTATGCTACATCATCCTTTAAAGCGCACGGCGATTCACGTTGAATCTCTTCAATCGACTCAAAACGGTGTCCCCGGAGTGGTGTTTTGAGTTCATGGAATAGCCAGAAGTCGCACGGTGTGAATACGGTGGTTGTGGAATGATATGGGTTTCATTTTTGGCGAAAAAGTCACGAAGAATCAATGTAGTGTGAGCTGGCGCATTCAGTGTGTTTGGTACCAATCGAGTTTTGACGCGTTTGAGGCCCAAATGGAATTGACCGATCCTTTTGAAATTCCATAATCAGCAAGGTCTCTAATTGTAAATCGACGGTTTGCAAGCACCAAATCTTTAATTTTTTTGGACATGAACTTCGTCGGTTGACGTTGACGGTCGGCCAGAGGGCTCTTCGTCTTCAACGCGTTCTCAGCCTTCTTTGAACTGTTTATACCACTTCTAAACATTTCTTTCCGGTATAGGAATGCCTTCTGCAACATTCTATACGTTTCTGCAAACAAAATTTAATGCAAGTTACAACAGGCATTTCAAAAATCGCCGGAATCAGTTTTAGCGTCTCACAAAGTCAAGCGTAACTCAAACACTAATGAATATTTTGACGTCAAATTTCACACAGATATCAAGGACAGCCCAGCAACCTAAAAAAAAAAAAAAAAAATTGAAATTCCATAAGCCCCGGGAATTTTAAATTGAAAATTGGTCTTACTTTTTTGACGCAGTAGTATCCATTGTATCAATTGTCAACCGCGCCGTGAAATCCTCCGTGAAAGTCGATTGTTTTTTTTTTTTTTTTTTAATACACAAATTGTTGAGTAGATATAGCCATAATTTTTACTATCTATGAAAAAAAAAAAAATGATAAAAATTAAACTCCTCTTAATTTTCTTACGATTATATGAGTGGATTAATGAGTTAAAAAAAAAAATTAAACGTTGTGGTTTATTTCGAAATATAGGTTAGAATATCGTTTCATTTTTAATTCCTGTATTCAAGTAATGCATCTTTGAGCTATGCACAATTTTTTAAAATTTAATGTGCAGTAAGTATTAGAAATTTAGTTAAAAAATAATTTTATTTACTCCAAGCTTTAAAAACTCATCCAGTTTCTTAAGCTATATTTTATTTCACAAAACAGCAATTTTAATGTTTATTATAATTGTCTAACGAAATATGTGATAAAATATGTTCAAAAGCTAAATTTAAGTCAGCATTATAATAAGTTCTTTCTTTATTACAACTATGTATATAGTATTATTTTATTCACTGTAATATTTATGATTTGGAATTATTTAATCACCATAGTGTATTGAGGTATTAATAAATTAATTATTTAATTTTAAAATATGCGTTATTTTTAAAATTAATAGGTAATGGGGGGCATTCACTTTTTTATTCCTCTCGAGCTGCCGCTTGATCTGCTTGGCGCCAACTGATGTTCGCCAAATAGGTGATAAATAATTGTAACCGGTACCTTAATATTTAAATAAATCTTATTAAGCGGGAAATGACATCTGGTGCTGTATGGGTCTTTATTAAAGACTTTTGTACACAATAAGTGAGTTTATTTGTATCATTGTCATCACAGAGTTAAGGAATTCGAGTTTTATAGCAATTCCATTACAAATTATCAAATTTCACCTTTGTTCAATTTTTTATCTCTTATATTTAAACAGCATTTGTATAAATTTTTATATATCAGCAAGCATAAATGTCGAAGTTACGTGTCAAGTCAATTTTGCATCATTTTCACTTCCTTCATTTACATTAAGAGTAATTCTTCTTAAATACATTTTTATTAATTAATTACTTTTATTTTATTGTATATCGCGTATTTTTAAACGAATTAACTACATTGAATTAAAAAATAAGATTTTTAAGAAGAAAAAAAAAAAAAAAGAATCGGTCATGAAAATTTACTTAGTTTTATGTATTTGAATGAATTCTTTTCTTTTTATTATTTTTAGTAAAAATGACGGAGAAAATTACTGCCACGTAATCAATATTCTCTTTTTCTCGAAACGAACATCAGTTTAAATTTCAGAATCATCAATAGAAACAGTATCAACGACCTTATATAATTCCACAAATAATTTGTGCCAGTTCATTAATGTTCTTCAATATAACTTTGACTAATAAATTTCAAATTCTGTATCCATTGTTGAGGTTTTAAACTAATTTCAACATTTTTTAGCTCTTTTAACCGATTAAATTTTATTTTTCTATTATTAAGTTTACTTTTTACAAAAACATCAAAAATAAATTAGTTCTGGAATAAATAAACACTTCAGAATTACATAAGCTGAAATTATATTTAAAATTTACAAAACGAATTATTTAAATTTAGAAAGTGAAAAGCTGCATTAAAAAATAAAATAGTTCTAGATAGTGGTCCAGCTATGAATAAATAATTATACTGAGCACCTCCTCTTCTTGGGGGCCTGAGAAATGGCCGAGAATGGCGGGCCTTGGAATGGCCGAGTGGCTAGCGCTCTGGCGCTCGGTTCCCCAGGTTTCGGGTTCGAGTCCCGGCGGTGCCATGGACTTTTGTAGTGGTTCGGAATCCCTTTCAAACTGTAGGTCCTGGTCTGTTTAACCTAAAGTGTGAATAAGATGACCGTAGAGCGACAAACCAAACCTCCTCTTCTTGTCAGGTCCTCAAATGAAAGTAATTGTTACATTCTACATAACTGCTGCGAATTAGTAATAAAAATAAAAATGATATTCACTAAATATTGAAAATTTATCAATTACTTTAACCGTTTAGAGATTTCATACGTTTAAAAAAAAAAAAAAAAAACTGAGAGATTTTTCTGAGAAAAAAAAATGGGCAAAAGACAAATAAAAATGTCAGTTTTTAAACATGTAATGTCTTAAATATTATGAATAAATTGTGGAATAAAATGTAATAGTAATTATTTATACGTAAATATAAAAAATAATTATGAAATATTTGAAAATCGATGTAAATAAAATGAAAAAATAAATAAATAAATAAAAAAGTTAAATAAATGTTTCATCACAGTGATATAACTAAAAATGTTTTATTAGAAAAAATTAACAAATTTCTTCACATAATTGTTAAGAAATTACATAAATAATATAATTATAGATTTTGTTTAATACACTATGATAGTATGATTGATTTGTGAAAATAATATATGTATTGACTATGATTATGCAATTTTTTTTTTTACAAAAATATGAAAGTGAAAATGTTAAACTTATTATAAAAATGTAGCGAATTGACGTGTGCCTTTTATCATTGTTATGTTGTTATTTAAGAAAATATGACAATCTGTTTGTCTTCGAATTAGGGCTACGAATTATGAATTTAAAATTACGTTTTAATTAGGAAGGACTTTCCAATATAATAACGATTTTTGTTGAAAAAATTCGATTAATGTGAAATCCGAGGAAGAACTTCATAATTCTTAATAATCATTTCCAATTTACACCAAAAGAAAAACAGAGCCTGACTCGTGGCTCAGTAGCAGCTTGCGTCGCTGGTGAGCATTAGGGCGGAGGTTCAATCTACTGGCGGCTTTGTTGTAAACATTGTATCCAAACACGAGGAGATTCAATGGCGTTTGTGATGTTCAGCATATTGCCTCTTAGGCCTGACTATTTGATAGGGTTTTTCACCCATACGATACGCAAGTGCAGGGTAGTTTCCTCTAAAAGTAGAGTCTCCTTCCTTCTTCAGCGACACGGAGCAGAAGTCAGACTTCTACCTAAGGGTGCTTTATCAAAAAAAAAAAAAAAAAAAAAAAGCTACCCCCATCTTACCTCCTTCCATGAGAGATACGACAACAGAAAAATAGTAGTGTGCGACTTCCTATAATTGTCACCATTGGAGATCGTTCTTCTAAAACTCTGATTAAACGTAGCGGTTTTCTTCTGTGGAAAACCATGGGTAATGCTGAATCTTCTACTTCTCTGCTTTTATAGCGACGAATGAAAGGCCTGGCATATGAAAAAACATTCATTACATACTATATTAATATATATATTTTCAAAAGATATATATATATATATATTTTGCTTGTGTCAAATTCTGAGTATTTCGAATCTGTGCCAAAAATTCCTGTTATCCATTATTAATAGTGGACAAAATATTATTGTGACAATTAACGAAGAATGTGAGACTCTACGGAATTTTTAATTATTTAGAAAACTCGGAAGTAAAAAATTTGAGAGCCTCTACTATAAGGAATTATCAACATTTTTAATTCGTATAAGTCTTGGGAAAAAAAAAAAAAAAAAAAAAACGTTTACTTGCAATTCCCGTGTAAAGACGCAAACTTCTATTTCGTACATCCGTTGTTGTTGTTTCGTATCCCACTTGGTAGACATCTAGGCCAAGCCCATATGCACTCGTGGTTTAAGGGGAAGGAAGCAGCTGCTGTTGTGATGGAGCACCCGTAGGTAGAAGTCTGACTTTGGCTCCGTGAAGCTCTTACAGTCATAGGAGACCGGAACCTACTACTTAAAGTGGATTCCAAACCAGTACAAACATCCATGGCACCGCCGGGACTCGAACCCGAAACCTGTGGCGCCGAGCGCTAGACACTCGGGCATTTAAGGCTCGTGCTCATCAAGGCGAGAAGATGCAAGCGAAAAATTTGACCAATCACTAGCCTCACCGCGGTCGCCTGAAACCGGTTTGCAGTCCGCCGCTTGGAGTTGCCCAACTTTCAACTCGAAGCGGTTTTTCACTAGGCGTAATGCTATTTCTGACGTTTCGCTGTGAAGGGGTCGAAAAAATTTTGTCGCTTGCCTCTTGAATCTTCACGTCTCTCGCCTCGGTGGGAACGAGCCTTCAGGCCCTTCGTATATCGTATATTTTAATGGGTATCGTTCCTGGCAGAGAGTTACAGATTTATGGTGAAGTTCATAAACGATCTTGTGAATTTTAACTATTGATGTTGGCTGAGGAAAATTCTAATATAATTGAGTCACCTGGATTTTGGATTAGCCTATGAGATAATTCATGTGATGCGTAACACAGATAATAGTTCGTTACTTCTACTCAATATGGCATATATACACTCAAGCCCATAAATTAAGGATAATTCAGAATCACACAGAAATTGAACTCTAAAAAAAAAAATTTCACCTGTAGAATTATCACACACATCTTGAAGAAGAATATGCAAATTACAGGAAACCACCAGATGGCGCGGATAGTACGTCACAATGACGAGAGTGTAAGAGAGGGGTATATAAGGAATGGTGGCAAAGAAGTAAAATTGTTCACAAGCGCTTTAAAAGCCTTTCAGTGCAATAACCGCATAGTTATGGCACAAAGGAAGCAATTGGATGATTTTTAAGTGGCAGAATTATCGGACGACTGGAATGTGGGCGTACCCAGCTGGCAGTATCCGAGGAACTTGGAATCGCCCAGAGTGTCATCTCCAGGCTTTGGCAACGATTCCAAGATGATGGTAATGTGAGTAGATATTACAGCACAGGTCGCCCCGAGTTACAACGCCGAATGAGGATCGGTATTTAGCAGTTACTGCCAAAAGAAACAGACGGAGCACAGCATCAGACCTGTTTCGTCAGCTCTCTTCAGCTACCGGTACGACAGTTTCAAGGCAGACCGTGTACAGACGCTTAGGGCACATTGGTCTATATGCTCGTAGGCCTATCAGATATGTTCCACTTACCGCAACTCACTGTCGCCTGCGATTAACCTGGAGTAGAGAGCATGCATTGTGGACACCGCAACAGTGGTCTGGTGTGATGTTTTCCGATGAGTCCAGGTTTAGTTTGCAGTCTGATTCTCGCCGGACTTTCACATGGAGAGCGCCAGGTACCCGTTACCACCAAGATAACACCATTGAACAACACCGTTACGGTGGTGAAGGATGGCTCATTTGGGGAGGAATTATTCTTGGTTTCAGAACTGACCTGAATGTTCAGAGTGTAACGATGACAGGCCACATCTATCGGGATGTCATTCTGGAACAACATGTATGTTTGTTTCGGGGCGCCATGGGTGTTGAATTTCTGTTTATGGATGACAACGCCCGTCCTCACCGTGCAAACATTGCAGACGAATGCCTTCAATTGAGGATATCACCCGTATGGATTGGCCAGCATACTCACCGGACTTGAATCAATAGAGCATGTGTGGGATATGCTTGGCCGACGAATTGTAGCCCGTCAACCCCTCCCACCTGTCAACCGGAACTTCGGAGGCGCATTGCTTGATGAGTGGTGTAATATTCCCCAAGATCAGATTGATAATTGGATACTCAGCATGCCTAGGCGTTGTAAGGCCTGTATTGCATCATCCGGGAGACATACTCCATATTAACCATCATACTAACCATGTTATACTGTTTTTTGTAAATAGGTTCTTTTTTGAAATTTGCTCCAGGAGTAAAAATCGCAATTTTTATTAATTATGTCAAGCATATAGCATCTTTTTTGCTCTTTACCTTTTGTTTAATAAATAGACTTTACAAATAAGTAAAATTTGTTTTGCTTCTGTCTCTTTCTTTGCCTGAACTTCATTATCCTTATTTTATGGACATGAGTGTATTTTATTATTTAACAATGAAATATAATTTTTCGCAAACTGTTAGATTTTCAGTCGAATAATCTCAGACAACTTACGAAAGTAAGAAATCGATCGATGCCATTCTTCGAATCTGTAAGGCACATTCAATACTTACTTGACTGAATGCAAATCTTTCTGATATGCAAGTTGTTAAGGTATAAGTTTAGTTTGCTTAATTTCTACTCGGCTATAAAAGAAATAATTAAAAATAAATTTAAAAAAATTTAAAAAATTTATGAGCAAAGGAACTCATAAATAAGCGTTATGTTATTTCCGTGGCACAATAAACGCTTTCCCCTCTTTAATATTTCATGATAAGATTCAAGACTACTATGCACTGTTTGCTTTTAAATCTTCAAAATTTGCACACAACGAATGATAATCATTGATGAAAGGAAAAAAAAATGCCTTGTTTGAAACGATATTTTGTACTACGAATATTTTACTGTAGAAAAATAATTTTAAAAAGAAATATAAAATTTTAACATTAAATAAAATTAAAAGGAACTGTTCGTTGGCTTGCTTTATTCTCCTTTTTATTTAAAGAAATATTAAAATCACCATTTACATGGAGTTTATATATGCTTATTATATGGATGTTGGATATATAGATAGATAGATGTTTATATATTATTGTATGTTATTCTGGATGTTTATTATAGAATTTTACACTTCTAAATGTATAAAAAAAAAAAATTGTGTGTGTATTATTTAGATGCATTTAATACAAATATAATGTTATATATACATAGTTTTCTCTGTTAACTAATAACTTCAAAAATAACTTTTAATATCCATCTTAGAAAATTACCAAAGTAAATATTGTAATGAAAACTTCTGAAAAGCACAGATATTTAAAATATTTTTTTTTAGCAAAATGAGCAGCAATTCAAAGACTTAATTAAATGATGCAAGATATAAAATATATAATAAAATATATAAAAAAAAATATTAATTGTAAAATGATTAGTGTGATATGTGTGTTGTCTTGATTCTAATAGTATATTACTAGTTCGTTTCCACGATTCTTTTCTTTCGATTTCGCCTCCACATTCTAGGAAAACAACGTAAAGAACGTGGGAATTATCCTATCCCTCTCTCTATCCCTAACTTTCCACAAAGGTTACCATGAAAAACATCCCTTAAAAGGAATTTCTTGCCAAACTGGAGAGGCAATTTGGCAATAACTGTAAGCGGTGCACGCCAAGAAGGGGATATTCCCGAGTTCTGTAGTAATTTCATTATAAATGTTCAATATTTTTGTCTCTTGTATTTTAAGAGTATTTTTATAAGTAATTTCAGTAAGAGTAATTAGTTCTTAAAAACATTTTTATTAATTAATTACTTTATCTTACTGTATATCTCGTAAGTTTATCGTAGCGTAGCCTTGTTGTTTTGTTTAATGCATGATGTATGTCGGGTGCATGTTATCAATTTTATTTCTGCTACTGAAAGTTACTTCAAAAGTACGTTTCATTTCGGTATCTCCTACATTTTAAGGAAAAGTATCATCTCTTATTTGTGTATTTTTATTTAATTACTGTTCCGACTTCATAAGGTGTAGTACAAAAAAAAAAAAAATATTCAACTGTAACTTGTATCCAGCTGTCAAAAAACTACACCTCGGATGGAAATTTCCATATTATTTTATTAAATGCCCTTATATATTATAATTAAATGCCCAAAAAGAATTATTTATTGAATAAAATTATAAAATGAAAAAATTTCAAAAATGTAGATGTTGATGAAATCAGTTGTATGTAATAAAACAGAATGAGCAAAGGTCAAATTAGGAGAAAGAATAGCTTAGAGAAATGCGAACTTTTTTCATCTAGGCAGTTTAAAATATTTAGAACAGTTCTTTTGCATGTTTACAAAGAAATATCACAATTTTTTGTAGAATATTTAATACAGGGTTATGGATGTTTCATATCATTATAGAATTTAGTAGAAATTTTGTGAACAAATTGTCTTAAACTTGAATCGAGAGAGCTCTAATATCGTCATTACGAAAGTACCAGGGTGAATTCGTTAACATTCTGAGAGTTTTGTTCTCGAGCCTTTGAATAATTTCAAACTTTGTACGTGCAACAGAACCCCAAACTAGGCTTGCATAAGCTAATACTGGACGAAGATAAGAGAGATATATTAGAATTTTGAGATTAAGATGTAAAGCTGATCCTTTCAGACTAGTGTTCCCAAGAGATTTAACTACAAATACCATCAGTGGCAACAAGTTTTAAGTTTTTAGTTTGCTTTTGTGTTGTGAACAATCTGGTGGAGTCTTTGTTATGCTGTTTTGTTTAGTGAGTTTCTTTGAATCATTGTTATCATTGAGTCAAGAATTTCGAGTTTTATAGTATATACATTATAAATGTTCAATTTTTTTTGTCTCTTATATTTTAAGAGCATTTGTATAAATTGAGATAAAGAGTATCAGCAAACATGAATCTCGAAGTTATAAGTCAAATCAAGTTTGTATCGTTTTCATTTCCTTCATCTACATATCCAGTAAGAGTAATTAATTACTAAAAACATCTTTTTATTAATTACTTTATCTTACTGTATATCGCGTAAATTTATCGTAGCGTAGCCCGTTTGTTTTGTTTAATGCATGATGTATGTCGGTTGCATGTCATCTATTTTACGTCCACTACTGAAAATTTATTTCAAAAGTAGGTTTTATTTCGGTATCTCCTACATTTAAGGAAAAAGTATCATCTCTTATTTGTGTATTTTTATTTAATTACTGTACCGACTTCTTAACGCGTAGTAAAAAAAATGTTCAACTGTAACTTTACTCAGACTGTCAGAAAATTAGCGAGGAGATGGAAATTTCCATATTATTTAATTAAAGCCTAACATTTTTAAACACATTTTAAATCCTCCTCTACCTTACAGTTTTTTTCATTTCAAAATAATTTTCAAATGTATTTACTATAATACATTAAAAATTCCAAAATTTTGTACAATTTTAAAAATTAGAAGGTATTCTTGTATTTACGTTTAAATATTATTTATATAATTTATTTATTTGTTCTGAATTATAAAGCTTTGGGTATAAAATTCAAAAAGACACTTTTTTATTTTAATTTTATCTTTAAAAGCTTTAAAGTATTTATTACTATCAATTAGTTTAATTTCCTTACTATTAATATCTCAAAGAAAATAAATTTAAAATTCACCCATTTTATTAAAGTAGAAAAAATTTATTTTGTATCGTCGTTTTTATTTCAAAAGTGGAATTCAATTTTGCATTATTCTAATTGTGTTATTTATTCACAATTTTTAAGGTATATTATTTATTACAAAAAATTCATTTTGATAGTTTCGAACACAAATTCAAATATAGGTATAATAAAATAAAACATCAACAGCTTGTAGACATATGAACATATATTAAGCATTTAAAAAATCCATTTGTCTAATAACAAACAAAACCCTTCATAAATCTTTTTTTTTTTACAATCCCAAAAATGTAATGATGATTTTATGAACCAGACCACATAATTGCAATTATCAATGTATGGTGTTTTATATATATATAATATACAATAAAATTCTGTAAAAAAAAACTTGTTATAAATTATTTGATAGAATTTTTTTCTTTGATAAGTTTAATATTGTAATAAAAATTGGAGTAGAATATTACGAAGTAAAAGTAATCTATTAGAAAACAAACAAACTTATTCATTTATTAAGGTCATATACTGACTTCCTGAAAAAAAAAATGCCATAATGTGAAGTTTAAAAACACATCCATCTTGGTGAAAGACAAATAAAAAGGAATTAAAAATGATTGTATTGAGTTGCTTATATGTTTACCATTT
>BPLR01004173.1:0-14414 GCA_021605095.1 Caerostris extrusa | reverse complement strand
GTTACGTATTGCCTATGGATATTATGCATGTAATTAGCTTTACAGATTAAGCACATATTTGAATTATATAATGCAAAAGCAATTACGCTAAATTCAATATAAATTAAATTATAAGAAAAAAATAGTGATTATTAAAAAACAATTTCTGGTAACTTATAAATAGAACAAATATTAGAATCATTTAAACTATTAAACAACCATTATATATTTTTAAATGCTAATTATAAATTTTGATGATTTGTCCAATTAAAAGAAGTTTATTTAATTCCATATTAAAATTTTCACCTAGATTTGAAAAAAGTAGCTCAAATCTTTAACAAATATTTAGGTATAGAGCAGTGGAATATTACAATAGATCTGGGGAAAAAAAAGGCTAAAAATTTTTCATTAAATCATATCGGCGGAAATGACACTATATTGTACTTCATATAGGGTGGTGGAACAAATAGAATAAATTATTTATTTTAAAATGACTTTTCAGGTATGGCAATAAACGCTTTTTAGGTCTGGTAATGAATAGGGCATGGTAATGCAGGTTTGTTAGATATGGTAATAAGTTACAGTAGTTATTTGTAACTAAAAATCATTACTGCATTTGTAAACTATGTTACTGGCCATCCAAAATGCTAAATGAAGAAGTACAAAAGATCACAGCCACAAGTACAGAGGTGAAATAATTGAAAATACAGTCCTTTTCAATACAAAATGCAGTCCTTTTTTTTTCCTAGAAAAAGAATCCCAATTTGTGTAGCATCCAAGGCTGGCAGCAACTATTATCACATGCCCCGATATTAAATGAAAGAGGCTTTGGATGTGTTTATGAGTTGTTAATGTCTTTGGCAAAGTTGATTTAGCGTAGCAGAGGTGGTGCAAGCTGGATTTCTTCGGACAGACGCCTTCGAGATATATCGAGAGGGCAGGCCAAGGGGACAATGTGATCTGCAGGCCGTAAAAGGATTGTTACACTACGTGTCACTCTAGAACGTGCTGTTTATTGCTATTTCTTATCGACTTGGTAAAAAGCAACACCTAGACCAAGTCCAAGAACCCGTTTAATGGAATGAGTGAAAGATGGGCAAAGCTTCTGTTGTGATGGAGCACCCTTATTAGAAGTTTGACTTGGCTCCGTGACGTTGACATTTTACGGGGGTAGGGTTGTCAGCTAAGCTCAACAGTCATATTAGATCATGACCACAACTTAATGTGGGATTCTGAACTACTACAAACATCCATGGCATGAACCAGGGCTCTAACCCGAAACCTACAGTACCGAGCGCTAGTCGTTTGATCATCAGGCCCCTACTGTGATCGTGTGAACCATGGCCATAGACAACAAGGCCTTGCAAGTAAGGCCCCATATATATCAGGGTATGCGGATTACTTTATGTATTCTTCGTTCTAGTAATAGGGGTATGCTGGAATAAACTATAATAACATCCCAAACTATAATGCTTACTGGAAACCGGTGTGCGATGCATAAAGGAAGGTTTATGCAACCTTTCGCCAAGGTGCAAAAAGCAATTCCGATACGACAATCGTGGTGTAGCGCAAATAACGTTAAATAATATTTGAAGGCAAATATTGCTGGGCAATAGAACCTATTTCTTGCTTTGTACTTGCTGATGTTGTAATGTACTACATTAATGTTATGCGCACACTTATGTCTTTACTAATGGCAGTGCGACTATGCTGGTATGATCGTTCCTGTCCGGACGAGCATCCTTCCCCATCCATGGTTTTCATATACATATCACTAATACTTGATTATATCCGAAACAAGCACTAATTTCTAGAAGATAATCCGCATTTTCTATAAGCCATATTTCTTCCTCTATGGCATTCAGAAATGTGTTCGATGACGTCCGTATTCTTCTATGAGACATAAAACTCTATTCAAGTCTCACGAAATAAAACCACACGAAAAACAATTCCTGTATTTAAAAATGGCCGTATCCTAATATATAACGCTTGTATGTCAATTGCGCTGAAATGTCAATAATTTAAATATCCTATCGAATTATACATATGATACAATTTTAACGCCTTTTAGAACTATCTACCGTCATTGCGTTCTGGGTGAACAATAGTGTATAATAAAGTTGGTCTTCAATGAACTCATTTGATAGAGGTAGTACGCTTCAAAAGACATTAACCATCATTTCGATCTACCTATACTTAATGCTTACTAGCAATGTTAATGATCTTATTGGTGGATGTTTTCTAAGTTAAAATATGTTTTGTACGTATATGAACTTAAATTTTTTTTTTTT
This sequence comes from Caerostris extrusa, assembly GCA_021605095.1. Classification (NCBI taxonomy): domain Eukaryota; kingdom Metazoa; phylum Arthropoda; class Arachnida; order Araneae; family Araneidae; genus Caerostris; species Caerostris extrusa. The sequence continues at coordinate 12,144 of BPLR01004173.1, read as the reverse complement.
TTTTTTTTTTTAAGATTTAACTAAGAATTCTATATACTTTTCTGCTTATATTAATAAGTAAACAACTAACATAAATATCTAATGTTAACAATAAATCAACCTTACATTTTTTTATTAAATCGACAATGGCGAAATTAAAAAAAAAAAACCTACAATGATTCTATAAACTATAAAATAAGAAGAAAAAAGGCTTGGAAAAATTATTTTATATTTCCTTAAAAATTAATTTAAAATATTTTTACATGGTATTTAAAATTATACAGCCAAAAAAATTAACTCATTTTTACAACATTTATGTTTTTTGAACAAGTATCTATTTTTATGAGTAGTTTCATATAAACATTAAAAAATAATATCGTTTAAAAAGCTTATTTTTGACAATACGATTCTAAACTACACAGTTTTTACCGATTCACTAAATGAAATTTCCTCATTCAAATTAAACATATGTTTAAGTATTTTTTTTATTAAAATAGAAGTAAACAATTTAGCAAATTTACCATAAAAAATATCAAACTTAAACAAACAGAACATTAAATACATTATACAACAAGAGCCTTACTTTATTTAAACTTCATTACATCAAATAAAGTAAGAAAGAAACAATTTTCTTAAAACTTCCTTGATGATCCTCAGATCCACATTGATTTTTACTCTCAAAATTAAAACACGCGGATCACTCATTTACTTTCTTAACGTAGTTCTCCAGATGTAATAGATCGCCCATTTCTGACAGCTTCCCTCGCATGTCATTAGCGTTTAAATATGCAAATGTTTTTAATAACACACAGAGGTAATCACGATAGAGCAGCGATATAAACTATCTCAATTACATTTATATCTCTCGGCGGAAGCATGTTAACGTCTCCCATTGCACAAAGCATTTCAGGGCGATATTTCCAGAATATACAATTCCTTTCCCGGGACTCATACCGATTTGGTACTCTAATAAATTGCTATTGCTTTTCCAATGTTTCAAATACAGGAAAATCACCTTCGCGAGCAGCATAAATAGCTCAGCGAACAGATATTTGCATCTTATTGGCAAAATAGCCTGATTTACGGAAGTCATTATCAATAAAACAGAATCGTAAATCGAGAAATGACTCCCCTAACTTGCTATTTTATTGCGCTAAAATCAGTTTTTTATTTGTAAAAATAACTGTTTTCTTATGATGACAATATTTTTATCCAGGAAATTCGTATCAGAAAAGAAATTAAGATATCCACCGAATTTGAGAAAACGCTAATGTGTATTTTTATGCCTTGCTTATATATATATTGCTTTAAAATGAAGAAAAAGCAATCAAGGATTTCCTGAAAAAAAAGGTTTAATGTCACTGACATAAAAATGATTTGATTATGGAAATCAGAAACATTAACTGTAAACTAAGTTAATGTATGCCCAGAATTTTCATTGTTTATAGCTCCATACAATTATTTTATTATTAAAACTATTGTTTCTTTTATTTCCGGAAACAAAAAACTTGTTTAAATTATGATGTTTTTAAGTATTTAATGACGAACTGAAAAATGATTCATTTAATAAATATTCAATATGAAAATGAAATATATTTTTTAATTAAAATTCATTTCCAATAATTCGATTTGTGCAGTGGTTCTGAAAACGTATGCAAATAGGTTGATGTTTTTAAGAGATTATTCAACAAGGATGATTTCATCGCCTTATCTTCTATATTAGTTTCTATGATTGTAATGTGACTATCTAAGATGGGCTTTCCGGGTATCGAACTGTAATCGGTGAATTGTTTGAAAATTTTGGTACCCCACCTCATGTCATAATGTGTTTTCATGTTTTCAGATATTTATTCAATTCCTTCTATTAGCTCACACTCTCCCTATATATATCTAGTTCAAATTTTCAATCGTTCATAAAATTTTTTTTTTTTCATCCACTCAAGTTCAAATACAGTTTTTTGAACTTGCAGTGGATGACACTTGATGTTAATACTAATTTTTTAAAATATTAATTCAATAATTAAATTTAATTAATTAATTTTAGTTTTTTTTCAGATTTAAGTTGCTTGTTTCTACAAATAGATGGCACCAGATAAACTTAAAAAATGAATGAAAATTATTTATAAAGAATTTTATGCATTATAGTGAAAAAAAAAAAAAGGAGGAATTAACTTTATTATTTTTTTATATTACTTGTTTTTTTTCAGAATGTTCGCAGTGTGACCATCGTTGATAAACCTATCCTTCATCAACAATGTTTCGAAGTGAAGTATCTTGGTTAAGATAACACATTGCATTTATCTAAAAGAGATTGGTTAGAAGCTGAAAAGTCATGCAAAACGAAATGCTTTCAGTGTTTGTATCTTTGATGGATGAATCTGAACTTAAACAAGTAATATAAAAAAAAAAAAAAAAAAATTAAAGTCAATTCCTACTTTTTTTTTTTCACTATATTGTAAAAGTCCTTGATAAATAATTTGCATTCCTTTTCTTAAGTTTATCTGGCGCCATCTATTGGTAGATAAATGTATGCAACTTAAATCTAAAAAAAAAAACTATAATTAATTAATTTAATTTAATTACTGAATTAATATTTGAAAAAACTGCATTAACATCAAGTGTCATCCCCTACAAGTTCAAAAAAAATTATTTGAACTTGAGTGGATGAATAAAAAGTATTTTATTAACGATTGAAAATTTAAACAAGATATATATAGGGAGAGTGTGAGCTAATAGAAAGAATTGAAAAAAAAAAAGGCCCTCGATTAGAAGTGATTTCCGCGAATTTCTCATCTGCCAGTTCTTATTTTAAGTCGATGTGGTACCAACAGTTCAAATCTCCGTTTAGACAATGGTGATCTTGTTGAAAAGTAATGTTTTATCTAAAGAAAAATATTGTTCATGTCAATTATAAATAAGTTCTTATTCATTCTTAACAAAATATGTATTTGAAAATTTGGCATCATCTTAAGTAGAATATATACTTGCTACTAAGGCAGTAACAAATTTTAGACTTGCCTTTTGAACATTAGATGAAAAATATCCAAAATTTCCATCCATATATTGTAACATTAAGAATCTGAAAAATTCAGTTCTTGACTAGTGTTGGACTGGTGTTTGAGTGTGACTGATGGGAAGATTTAGAGTACCATGAGGTAAGTATTTAGTCATATCGACTAAAGTTGTATTTTTAAGTTAGTCATATTTTAAGTATGACTTTCGAAAAAATTTCACCCTTCTGTTGCTTTGATTCTATTCCCGTTGCTAATAATAATAAAAGATAATTATTTAAATTATTTTCAGAAATGAAAATAAGTACGGAAGACGAATTGAATCCCCATCTATAACGCTTGATTTAGCAGGACTATCTGCGTACTCATTGCCAAAATAACCTGTGCATGTATTTCTCCAAACAAATTGAATGAAGTTAGTAAGGATCTATCATGCTTTCCCATAACAAATTATAAAGAGGACGGGGAAAATCTCAAGGTTAATAGATCTCTCAAGGACAAGTTGACACTTACGTTAGACTTTGGAACCGATAATGGAGCAAGCAGAAAGATAAAAGGGAGCGTGCGTTGTCAAGTGAAGTTTCCAGACAGGACGGAGGGCACAAAGACGTTTGAAAGAACTAGAATTTTAAAAAGATTTTGTAAATATTTGTTATATAATTGTATTTTGTGTATTATGTGTTGCAGCAGTGCAGTACTGTTTTTGCAATTTAATATATATTATTTATATTAAAATATTATATGTTTTTACTTTGAGAAATAATTTAGTTTGCATCGGGGAACAATACTGAATCAAGACTGCATGCATATCCAGCTCTAACATTTACTGAGTCATTGTTTAAGAGTTTTTGCCGTATTTCTTTGGGCCGTTAGTTGAGAGGTTTTAGGATTAAAAATGACAGAAATTCTTCATTGGCTGACTATCCAAATTGATACTGGAACATTTAGTTTTCGAATACTAAAAAGCTTTTCTGATACAAAAAGGGCAGTTTAGGAGATATAGTGGCTTTTTAAAAAGTTTTCTCTTCCATTCGTGAATTAATTTGTCATATTTGAAACAGCAATGTACGACTGATCAGAAATGCAATGAATGAAATAAAATGCACAACCTGGAACTTTTATCACGTGATTCTTTAGGAATTAAGAATTCGTTTCTTGCTGTGTTATTTTCTTAAAGTAAATAATCTGATTCTTGTCTCTGTCCTTATACTTGCTTTTTTCAATAGTCTTCTGATAGCTTTTAATTCTTTTTTTCTTCATTTACTTTATTTTTTTCTTTTTTTTTTTCTTAATCTGGTTTATTATTCCACAAAGAAATTTTAAGCGTGATTGCATTTTTATTGCGATAGGGATATCGGCAGGAGATTAAGATTTCCCTTTGTAGAATTTCGATTGCTGTTTCTGCTTGTTACTAGGGCGCAAAATTTTTCTGAGTATTTCAAGAATTTAGGGAGTGAAGTACTTAACAAATTTGTAGTGTCGGCTATAGGCTATGGAAATCGAATTTTCGATTCATTCTGTTTCTTTTTAATCACTATAATTTCCTGATTTTTTTCTGAAATGATTTTTAAAATGCGATTTTTAATCTGTGCGATTTTATTTTTTTATGTCATCAGGGATATCGATCGGAAGTTACCCAATAAGGATACATGGGTACTTTTTCTTGGAAATAGTTACAGTGAGTTTGTAAAAATATTGTGGATATCTGACTGAAGTAAATTCTTTTCATTTGGTGAAATACAGTGTACTAGTAGTTTATTGTTATTCAAGTTTTTTTAAATTTCGAATACTTATTTTGTGTATCATTGAATGGACATGGGACCTGATGACCGTGTGACCAGCGCTTTAGCACTGATTTTCCACAGATTTCAGGTTCTAGTCCCGGCGGTGCCATGGATGTGTGCTGCGGTTCGGAATCCCCTTTAAACTGTAGATACCGGTCTAATACGTATGTAGAGCGTTAGACTGACACTCATACCCCGAAAAAAAAAACATCTGTCAGTAGGCAACGACCTTGGACCACCATGGGGCTGTTGCGCCAATGATGAAGAAGCATTGATATAAGCTTTGAGAATCTTTTATAATATGTGATGTTCTCAAAGCTAAGGATCAGATAACAATCTGTGGAACTCTTAGCATTGTTCTGTGATGGTGATGCTAAAACTTCAGCAGATATTTTGAGTGGTGTATATGTTTTTCTCGGTAACCATAGAAGAATTAGGGCGACTTGAAAATTTATGTCCATGATAATTAGTTATCAGTGCTTTAAAGCTCGCTTAAATTATTTTCTGGCATTTTCGGTATTTGAGTATTTTTAGTATTGAGTACTGCATTTTAAAAAAACATGTTCTTTCTATTTTGAAGTCATTTTTCATAAGATTTATGGACAATATCTTTTTTACTTTCAGTCAGGATGAATTGTATTTTTCTTTCACGTATAAATTTTTTTAAAAAAATTGAAGTTCCAAGGATATTAAAAAAAATAAATAAAGTAAGGTTTTTATAAAACAAAAATATTATTATAATTTTCTAATTATATGCAAAAAAAAATGAAGGCTAAAATGTAAGAAAAAAATTTGTTTTAAGAAGGGCATTCAGAAAGCAGTATAAAAAAAAAAAAGTGAATAATTAAAGACTAGGGTCATACTGTGTTCTGCACCAGATTTATCAGTATCCATTTTCCCTCAAGGGTGTATTTACTAAAAATACTAACAGCTCGTGTTTCTTCTTCACATCAGTTCACGATTAGGGGACGAGGGAGGGGGCAGAGGTCAAAGCTCACTGGTGTTTCACAAATGTAACGGTGTATCGTAGGGCAATAAGACCATTGGTTGCAGGTCAACACAGAGTTGAAAAGCAAAAAAAATGTCGTTCATGTTGGTTGTTCACAAACAAAGGTTTCGATGATTGAAATTCTGATCAAACATTTTTTTCCTTCGAATACAGCTGGCAAATAGACCGTGATCTTTCGATTACCCAGGGGGCGCGTGTAACTTGACGGTTAACAATGCCCCCGCAGCGCTCTACGATCCTATTAGGACCGGGACCTTTTCCGAACCACTACAACAACCATGGGCAAAGACGGGATTTGAACCCGATACCTGTGGTACCGAACGCCAGAGCGCTAGCCATTCGGCCATCAGGCGCCCCTGATCAAACATTACCACTACGGTTTTTAAACGAAAGAATTAATTCTAACTTAGAGTAATTATTAGGAAGAACAAAATTAGTATACTGTATAAAACTATTATAAATTACATCATTATACTGAACTGTATCGTTCGTTGGTCACTTAATGTATTCAGTTAATGATAAAAAAAACTCGTATCCTGTTTTATGCCCCGATTTGGACAAACTGGTGTTGGTATACAAAATGTTTTATGTTTTTTCACATTTCAGAAGAATATGGTCACCACCATATGGTCATCATACTTCACAAGAATATGGTCATCATACTCCTTCGTCATTACATGATTTATGATTTTCAATTCATGATCAATGTGACTGACCGACTGACTGCAATAAAAAAAAAAAACGTGCAAATTGAACTTTTTTTTTTTTTTAATACGTGAAAATTAGAAAATAAATTTTGCTTTCTAAACCATTTTAAAGTTAATAAATGCAAGAAAATTATGATTAAATGTGTGACTTTAAACACAGTATTAACAATTTTTTTGCGTAGTACGATGATCCGTAACTTATTCATAAAGAATGTGATGTTAGCAAAAATTAAAAGCAAAGCTGCTGGCCAGAATTAAGTAGGATTAAGGTCGTCAAAATATTTTATTCGATATATATTCGATAGTTAATACAATATTCGATATTTAATATTGTATCGATTTCTAGAAAAAGCAACAATCCAGAAAAATCGACAATTGTTAAACCTTTTAGATTACCTTTTTCAGAGCTACAGTATTCACTTTTAACTACAGAAATATATTTTATCAAGTCAAGGATAAATTCTAGTTCGATATTATAAATTTCATTTACCAATTTATCTCTTTTTCCGTTGTTTGCTTCAGATAATACTACTGAATCAGATTTTTGGAAGATTTGGTTTGGTTTGTCGCTCTACGATAATTTTTGCAAACTGTAAGCTAATTTGACCGGGACCTACAGTTTAAAGTGGATTGCGAACCATTCACAAACATCCATACCATCACCAGGATTCGAATTTGAAGCCAGTGGTACCGAAGTCTCGAGCGCTAGCCAATTGGCCATCAGGCTGCTGATCTTTTGGAAGAGAAAATATTGTTGAAAATGAAAATTTTAAAAATTGACCTTACTAAACGTTATGGAACAATCGATGCAGTTTTTCTTGTAAGATAAAAAGACTAGAATAAAGAATTCTAACTTTATACTTCATCTGATTATATTTTTTCCGAGCTACAAGATCTAACTCTAAAGTAAAATAATTTAATAAATAATCATTTTAATAAGACGTTGTGGAATATCTCATATTTTCCCTTTCCCACAAGACATAACATAACATTTTATCATAACAGCCATAGTGATAATAGGACAGCCAATCATAAGATATTTTCACACTCATTATTCAACCAACTAACTAGACATGTTCCGCTACTAAATTAATGATAAATTATTTATTTTATTTAAAGCAAAATAAGATTTTCGTTATTTATAAGGAAGGTCTTATTAGATCTTAACAAAATGCAAGTCTTTGAATATCGAACATCATGTCAAGTATAACAGCAGCGTACTACAGAGGCAGGAACAAATTCTAGAGTTGAGTTGTCTTTTGAATACTTGATTAAAAATATCCAACACATCTTTCTTACATGAAAAAGCTTGTTTTAAGTGAATATGGTATTTTCTCCAAGAATGCTTGAATTAATAAAACACATTGTTTAATTATGCAACAATGGTGATGTTAATTGATGCATACACATGTATTGTTGCTTTTCTTCAAGCACGATTTGAAAACAGTTACTATCTTACGTGCATTCCTTTACATTACACATTATGTGAGTGATTTTTAAGGCTTTTACATGGGCTTTAATAAAACAAAAAAAACTTTTATGCAATCATTTTTATAAAAAAAATTTTTAATTGTTAGTTTTGACTAATTTATTGAGCCCTCCTATTTTTATTAAAGTACACGTTTCTGAAACAACTAAACTACTTATAACAAATTTTGCTTTAAGATTTCATTAGTCTCATTCCATTAATACAAAATACTTTCGCCATTTTGTCATTATATATATATATATATATATATTATTATTTCCCAAGCATTATGAAAATGAATGATATATATATATATATATATATGTGTGTGTGTGTGTGTGTGTGATCTTAAATATATTTCATATTTACTTGAATGAAATTCAGAAAAATATTTATAAATATTCAGCGAAATTTCTGTATGAAAAAATTAAGCTTTAGCATACAGGCAAATCTCTTTTAAATTTTGTTGCAGTAATATACATATTTGAAAACATCCCCTGTCTGGAAATCTGCCAGTAGACAGATTGCCTTGGCCCACCATGGTACTGTTACGCAAATGAAGTAGAAGAATAAGAATATGCATATATACAATTCGCAGTATTTTTTTATAAAAATTCTACAAGTACAACAAAAAATACGAAAAAATGTTTGTCCACTAATTTAAATTAAATTTAAAAATATATTCTTTAATTAATTCGAATTACACATATTCAAAAGGGACAAATAAATTTAAAAGCTAATCAACTAAGCATCAGGATAAAAATTTAATAAAGGCATTTTTATAAAGTGTGAAGACAAGTATATGTTCTAAAAAATCACACTCCAAACCAGAGTGAAATTAAGTTTTTAAAAAACCATTTTCTTCCTTAAGATGTCCTTGCAATATTTTTTTTTTTTTCAATTCTACTATTATTTCACACTCTCCTATATATATATCTTGTTCAAATTTTCAATCGTTAATAAAATACTTTTTATTCATCCATTCAACTGCAAATACATTTTTTTTGAGCTTGTAGTGGATGACACTTGATGTTAATACAGTTTTTTCCAAATATTAATTCATTAATTAAATTTAATTAATTAATTTTAGTTTTTTTTTTAGATTTAAGTTGCATGTATCTAATAATAGATGGCGTTAGATGTAAGAGGAAAATTTCAACTTTATTTGTAAAGGACGTTTCTGCAATGAAAAAACAGGAATTGACTTTAATTTTTTTTTTTTTTTATAATACTTGTTGATAATGAAAGCGATTCCTCACAAAAATTTCTGAAGAAGGTTTAGTAATAATGCTACTAATTTTGATTATATTTTTTATAACTCAGCAAATAAACATATAAGTCTTCTCAGCCTACCGAATAATCACACTATCTTTGGTTAAACATCATAACAGAATGGTTTTTTTTCCAGACTTTGAGCACCAAAGCCTTCATTACTAGACACCTCTAAAATTACTTACAAAAATAAATATTCGATATCCTCCATGAATTTTTTTTATCTTTAAAAAATTGTTCATTTCAAAATTGTTTTGAGACATAGTGATTTATAAGTAAGGGCCTGTTAAACTTACGGAAACAACAACAATTTTACATAAACTGTTTTGTGAAATTTCAAACACAAGAAAATTTGAAGAGTAGAAAACCTGCCAAAATGTTTGGCAGGATGTTTACATTTTCAAGTGATTTGGAAAGAAAATTTTACAGGAAGATTATTTATAAAGGAAAACAAAGTTGTTTTTCATGTTCTGAAAATAACATCAGCTTGTATTGCTATTCTTCGAAATTATGTCGTGCAGTTTAATGAAAGTTATTTCAATTACTTTCTAATGCAAAAAAAATCTCTTAAAAATAACACTGCAGAAGTATTGATCTCATATGGTTTTTTTCAGTTTTAGTTCATTTTAATCGACGACATTTAAATTTACTTATTCTTTTATTATTACATTCTCCTATAACTGGTTATGGTTTTGCAAAGCATATTGATTTCAAGGTTATTTTATTTTATTATTTTTTTTTTTTTTTGCCCATTTGATGCATAACAGTTCATTTGTGATAGTTGAAAGATTATTCAGAAATTGACAACAATAATTCGATATTCATTACCACACTTAAATATTTTTTTAAAATTAACTTATAAGCATTTTTCTATCTAAATATCCTATACATGCTTCAAGGGGCCTGTTGGCCGAAAACTAGCGATCTGGCACTCGGTGTCACAGGTTTCGGGTTCGAGTCCCAACGTTGCCATGGATGCTTGTAGTGGTTCGGAATTCACTTTAAACCGAGTCCCAGTCTTTTCCTAGTCTAATATGATTGTAAAGCGTTGGGTAGGACAACCCTACCCAGTAAAAATGTAGAAATCTCATATCTTGAAATCTGTAGCAGTAGGCAGACGGCCTTGACCCATCATGGAGCTATTACGCCAATGAAAGTTTGGTTTGGTTTGGTTTATCGCTTTATGGCTATTTTTTGCACACTTTAGGCTAATTAGACCGGGGTTCATGCCATCGTGAAGATTCGAATCTGAAATCTGTGATACCAAAGGTCAGAGCGCTAGCAAATCGAACTTCAGCCCGCTGCACCAATGAAGGAGAAATATGTTTCAATGCAAAAAAAATAATAATAAATAAAAAAAAATGTTACATTTCATGATTATGGCATTTAAATGTTAAAAAATTTCGCAAATTAATTTATAATTAATTATTTACCTATTTAAATAATAATTCTTTTAGTAATTCGAACATGAATTTTAAATAGAATACTTTTCAATGAAATGGAAAGCACGCTTTAAAAAAAAAAATTCCCTGATTTGAAAAAATAGACACAATTAATCACAAACAATAATCAATATTTTGTTGTATTATTCCTTGCAAATTATTTTCAAAATCACCAATAGTTGAGTCCCTATAATAAGAGCGAGTCCAATAATAATGAGTGTATGAGTTGAGTCCCATAATAATCACCAAAATCACCGAAAATACATCTTCAACAAATCTTCCTTTGGGTACTATTCCATAACCCATACGAAATTCACCCTTGGTACTACTAGGTACACCTACTACTACCTATACAAAATCCACCACTCCAAGACCACCAATACATAGCATAGTTCCCCAGAAAGCATCGAAGAAAATCCTTGCCTCCAAATCAGCGTGCCGATAATCCACGGCTAGTCGTTACTGTGAAGGTTTATTCCCTTTCCTTTTACCTGAAGCCCGGCCTCATCGATTTCTCGCATAGCCGGGGAAATGGTTAAATAATTGGTATCATTAGGGAGAAACCGAGAGACAAAGCGAAATAACATGCTCCTCATTTCTTCTAACCTTTCCTTAATGGCTTTGTAACCATTTCTGGCAACATCTTCCCAAAGACAAGTAGTAATTAAGATGCACCAGAAATGGTCCATTGATGGGGGAATGGGATCTTTCGCCTTTTGCATGCGGGAGCCAAGAAAATGACGATTTCCCGCTCGTGGCATCAGGGTGATAATACGTTTTAAGTTTCATCTGTTCTGCAAATGCAAACCCTAACGATATTTGTACGTGTTTCGTGAGAGTTTTTATATTCCGAAGGAGTGCCTTTAATGGAAGCAACAAGCTTGGGCAATAACGATTAAAATGGGACTATTTAGAGTCCTATTTATGACTGGAACGACTTAAGATGCGTTTGTGAGTACATAAAATTGCAATATAAATCAGGTACTTAAAGATAAATTGATTGTATCGCTTTAGAAAAAGTATGTCCACCGTTTTCAAGACAGTGGCATTGCTGTGTGAATGTGGTAAAATCATGTTTTTTCGCGACAAAATATATAAACGCTTTGCAGTTTTATTCATCAATAATATTTTCCTAATATAAAGATTTTTATAATATCAATTTAAATTAACAATGAAGCAAAAGTCTAAGTTAAACAAGTAATTAATAATTCGGTAAAAATATGGAATCGTTATATCCTGTAGCTTCTTCTGGTCAATTTTTTTATGATGTTACATTACTAAGGTGCTCAAGAGTCTTCATTACCTTGGTATGCAGTCTGGTGTGAGGGATGATGATATTCATGTCCATTTAGTCTTCCGTTAATTGATTGTGAAAGGCGAGAAAATTGGAAGCGCTGTTGATTGCTCATATTAATAGTACCTTAAAGCTTTATCAATGTTTCTTTAAACCACGTAGACTTGGCGAAGTTGCA
>BPLR01004172.1:0-100284 GCA_021605095.1 Caerostris extrusa | reverse complement strand
ACGTATTGCTCTAACATCCATATTATACTACTAAATATTTTAGTGAACTAAATGACCTCATACTACCGGTTTGAATTAAATAACATCATATTACCAGTATCATCGATTAGAAATGAAATCAGAAAACTACATTGTACAACAGCTTTGTCATTGCAATTAAAAGTAAGTCCCCATTTCTAAAACAACAAAATCCTCCTTTACAAGTATCCAAGCGAATTAAAAATAACAGAAAAAATTATTATATTAGCGTCAATAAATATTTTACTAATGTAGGAACCTGTATAATATTCAATACATTTTAATTTCTTTTTTGAAAATAGATTAATAAAACAATTTTTTCAGACGGAATAATTCATGTGTTAAATTATGTTAATTATTTATTTGTGTCAGCTTCAGGTAATTTAATTTCTAAATTTGATCAACTAACATTATTAATTCTTTTCTAAAGAGAATGAGTTCGTCACTTTTTATTAAATTTTTTTGCCTCTTATAGGATGTTGGTAAATTCAAGTTAAATGCATGATTAAAAGTATGTAATTTAAACAAACGCATATTTATTGTGTAAATAATGAAAAGTAAATTAATCTCGATTAAACTATATATTAAATTTGTTTATTTTAATATAAATAAATAACTTAACAAACTATTAAAATATTTTTAAAATAATTTCTTCTTATATGTTGAATTCTTTTTATTTTATATTTCACACAAATACTGGGACATAGGGCAAAGCTTTTCAAATCTTATCCTATTTCAACTGAATGACTTGACTTTAACAGTATTTGAAATGAATTCTAATGACTAATTATTTACCCATTGCGAATTTTTCCAACTCGTATTGTTTCCCAAATTAAGAATTATGACTGCAACGCTTACTAATGGGAATCGTATTTAAACTAACAATGGAATTCATTCCACTTAACCTTTACTTTCACCAAAAACATCAATCGTGTGATCGATTCATGAGATCGTTGATTACTCTAATCTAATACATATGTTCTTTTATAAAAGAAATAATTAATTACTGTGTATTTTAATGTTGGATGATTTAATAAAATAATTTTTAACGAACTTATTATAATTAAAAATTGGAATTTATGAATGAACACGTTTTGAACATCACTATATGAACCCTTAATATTTAAACAGATATTTATTCAGGGAAAAAACAATAGTCACACTTAACATATAAACATCAAAGCAACATTTCCAATGAAAATGTTAATGTGATTCTTATGTGCCTTTTACTTACGAACTGCTCTGCTCTACATAGAAAATACAACACCATCAAAAAAAAAGTGGGTTAAATGTAATGAAAATTAATACACAGAGAATGCATATGCAAGTAAGTGATATTATTTACAAGAAAATAATTTTATATAACGACGAAAATATGCAGGGTGATTGGTAAAAGTAGTCGGCCATGCAAGCAGCAACTCTCCCGCCGATGCAAGCAGCAATTCTCGAAACTCGAAGAAAATATTCAGTTAACATATGGATAGTATTCTGGGGATGGAAATCCATGCGCTCTCAACTCACCACCCAGTATGTCGTCAGATTAAGGCTAGGGCAGAACAGACGAATGACAACAAATTATGCTTTAGATATGCTCAATCATTGAGATATAAGTAGACAATGCAGACCAAGGAAGCAACTGGATTGCCAGCTAATTAATACCGTGTGCGGTTTCGCATTGCCCTGATGGAAAATACGATTTTGCAGCCGCTGAATGTGAGATAGCACAACCTTCTACAACACCTCATCAACGTATCGTCAATGTGCCTCTGATGTATACCAGGGATAACGCGATATCGTGTCTAATGGCACCCAAACTATTATGCCACGTTGAGGAGCGGTATGACGCTCAACAACAATGGTCGAATTGGCTCCTATCTCCACGACGCCTCCAGACTCTCACTCAACGACTATCACACAAACAGAATCGAGACTCTTCGGTGAACACCACATCGAGCCATTAAGTCAACAAAGTGATTTGTTATCGACACCATCGCAATCTTTTACTTCGGTAAGTTGTCGTCAATCGCAATCTTTGAATGGTATGCTTGTGTGAAGCCTGGTTAAACCTGACAATTGTTCATAAGCCTACAATTTGATTCTTCGTATAATCGTGCGAGTTCCGGTAATGCCTATTGTGTCACCGTCCAAGAATCTCTTAATTCATAATTGTCTTCTGAAACGTTAACTAAAACTAACTAAATTATTTTGGCTTTCTCCCGAAATTTGAATTGAAAATTTTTTGTAGGCAAAACAAAATTATTACAAAATATTATTTTTTTTGTCAATGATTCCTTCTTGATATTTATGCTAGAAATCAAATAATCGAAATCTTTATTGCTTAATATTTCATCTAATTTCAAAATGTCACATTTTTACATTTGATCCAAATGATGGAAATCGTAAAATTTTCAATCTTTTATCAAGTGTTATTTGATAATGCAATTCGTTTTATTTTACCTTTCATTCTTACTTCATTAAAATTCATATATAAGTTGTTTTATACAGAATGATTGATTACTTAAACTTTAGATTAATACTAAATATTTGATGAAAATAGTACAACTAATAAAGTTATTCAATGTTTCTTCATAACAACGAATTTTAGTCTCTTTTATTGTATATAATGATATTTTTGAATACTAATATAAAGACCATTAACAACTAAATATTTTTATCTGGGGAAAATTACAATTCACTCTTGAGAGGTCAATATCAAACAGGCCAGACTCAATGAAAGTAATGAGATTTTTATGTAAGTTTTGCTCTAGAACTATATATTCTAATCTAAGTAATTTAATGTATTTCCCAAAACTTCGAAGAAAAGTTTCCGGCTTAATAAAAAACTACAAAATATTACAAAAAATCAACTTCAATTTTTCCATCCGATTTGCTCAATTTCTTTTATCATCATTATATCCGATAGCAATATGAACAATTCGCTAATCCTCCTGAGTAAAACTTTCTAATACTTATTTATTATGTTTCCTTTGATAATGAGATTTATTTCATTTTCTTCTTACGTGATTGCTTCTCACATGTCAGATTTCCTACATAATGATTGATTTTTCAATTTGACATGCCTTTTTTCTGATGAATTAGGTAATAAGTGCTCTATATTTTATAGCATTAAATTTGATGAAAGTGCTTGCAAAAAAACAATATGGCATTGTCACTGATGTTGTTTGTGAAATATCGAATATCAATCTTATTGTTATTATCAATGGCCAAGGAATACATGTACTTACACATATGACCCCCATTATACGAACTATTAATATTTAATCATTTATTTTTCCGTGGTGAAAAACACATGTCACCCTTAGCAAACGAGCATCAAAGAGACCGTGTCCAACGAATGCAGTAATGAGATTCTTACGTGCTTTTTTGCTCTCAACTAGATCTTCTTCTAACTTAATTAGTTTTGTCTTTTTCATAAAGCACGGAATGAAAAAGAGTTTGAAGATATAGGAGTGGATACAATTTTATTTTGAACACGCAAGCCATCCAAGTTACTCTATTAAAGTCAATTCCTGTATGAATTCCCAGATAACATGTTTGGGCTCTTAAAAACCTTAATAAGACTAATATACAGATATATGAAATGCATTAATATATTATTACCTTGTTTCTAAAGTGCTACTTATTTTGCGACGTTACTGGCATATATTCCAAGCATGAACCATCAAATGAAAAATGGCTCACGTGATAGCATCAAAATAAAGATAAGGCTTGGATTTAATTACTCAGCTAGCCACGACATATCCGAGACAATATCGTACTGGTGCATTTATAAATTATTGAAGAAGGTTTATAATATGTATCATTCAATTTATCTTTGATCTTTAAGCTGCATTTCATCTAATTTCTTGACACTCAGTTTTATGAAAAATAAAATTGCGCTGATTTGTTTTATGAATGCATTTTTAAAGATACAGTTTAATTAATTAAAAAACTGAGATATTATTTTAAAACAACAGTTGAACGTTTAAAAAAACTAAATCATTAAATTACATTGTCAAAGTTTGATGTAAGCTTCTAAAATTTTTGAATATCACATTGTAATTATAAATAGATTAGAAAACATCTTTGTACAAAACATTTTGTGAAAGGTATATAATATATTAGTATGTAGTACATAAACTTTTATAAACACTATATAAATGCATAATATTTATGAGAGTCACATCTAAATTTGAACTAAAATTTATTCTTGAAGAAGGCATATTAAAGTCTATTTTTTTGCTTTTAATTTCATAACTTCAAATAAAATAAAACATTTTTTCTTCTTATGTACAGTATTTCTTATAAAATAAACTAATCTTCTATAGGGATTTAATTACTAAATTAAAACTATCATTTATACATAATTTTTAAACATATGTTAGTGTGTATACACTAAAAGGATATTATTATCAGAAAGAAATAAATTTAAGAAATTAGAATAATTTCCGTGACTATTTGATCCCATTTCTTCTAACTCAACGTTTTCATCCATAAATTATCATAATAATAAAATAAATCAACTTTAATATTAAAATGTGTATGTGACGTATGTACCTGAAGCCAAATAAAGAATAACCTTTATACTTCAATACTTTAATGTACATGGGGGAATAACGAGTAAAAAAAAATCCTTAAACATTAAACTTTCTTTTTTGAATATTTAAATAAAAGTTCACAAATTTTCACAATAAAGAAATTTAATTAATAAAAGATAGTAAAATCCTTAATAGAAAAATAAATGAATCATTCCAGTTTCAATGTTTCTTTCAGCATACGTCTGCTTGAGAGCATTGTATTTCTAAACAAATCAGTAAAATTTTTTTTTATTCCATGGTGATATATTACTCCAGTTATGGCTAAAAACTTAAAATATCTTTTTTATTTATCAAAAGCAACAAATATTAATTTAAATGGTTTTTAAAATAAAAATCTGTATCTTAAGGTTGCATACTACCTTCTATTTCTCCAAAAGATATTTTTTATAAGGAATATAATCGATTAATACATTTAGAAGTTAACAATCTTCATAAAAACGAAACTGACAAATCATCTGGTGAGAAAAGGGGTTGAATTATCTCACCAAAACAAAAATGTGGATGCCATCAATGAAATTTAGGAAAAATTATGAAAAGTGACGAGAAAGGATGAAATCGAAAAGAAATTAAAAAAAAAAAAATAACATTAACAAATTCTTAATGTAACACCAATATCAAGAAAAGCAGTATGGCATTTAAACTAAGATAGTGTTGAATATTTTAAAATAGATTCCTTAAAAATGTGTAACCGGAAGAGGGAACGATAAATTATTTCTTAGCAGGATTTCATTACATAAAATATATGCTACGGAAAATTTAGAATGAGTATAAGCATCCTATTGCGATATGTTAAATTGAGAAAGCAATCATTGCGTAGAAAATTTGTTTTACGAGAAACTATCATGTAAAAAAAAAAAAAATGCATTTCATTGTCAGATGAAACATAATATATGAGTATTAGAAAATGTTTGCTCATCATGATAAACAAATTGTTAATATTGATATCAAAAACAATAACAAACGTAATTTAAAATATAATATGAAAAAAATTGAATTCGAAACATTTTCATTAACTCCAAAACTTTTCCTTCAGTGTTCTGGAAATATAATAAATTAATTAAATTAAAAGACATAGTTTTAAAACAAAACTCGCATAAAAATCTCATTACTATTTTCCTTGGACATGGTCTCTATGATGTTGAACAGTCAAGAGTGATATGAATTTTTCACGAGGTAAATATATTTAATTAATAACTTTATATACTAGTATTCAAAGGTGTTCATATATTTACAAAAAAGAGACTGATTTTTGATGTTATAAAAGCAACATTATTAATTATTAGTTGAATTATTTTCCTCGAAGAAGTTCAATCGAATATTTAATATTAATCTAAAGTTAGAGTACATCAAAAAGTTCTGAGTTTTTCTAAAAGTTCTGAGTATATCTAAAGTTTGAGTATATCTAAAAATTCTGTGTATATCTAAAGTTGAATATATCTAAACATTCTTATTTAAATATGTGTTGAGTTTAAGTTTGAATAATCAATCATTCTGTAAAAAAAAAATTACTTATATATGAATTAAATGGTGTGAGAATGAAAGATAAATTAAAACGAATTACATCATTTATACGAGAATCATAATAATTCCTGTCTCTTATGACGTTTCTTCTCATAATGATAAGAATAATCGTCATTCAGATCAAATATTGTAATAACGAAACACATTTTAAAGTTAGTTTAAGTATTGTGTGCTAAGGGTTTTGAGTGAGTGATTGGCTGATTTCAAGTATTCTGTCAAATAAGTAAGAAACTTTGACAAAAAACTTGTTTTTAACACAGAACTTGCATTGCGTGAACATTCTATTCATTCATATAAATAGTTAAAACTTTAAATTTGATTGCCATGGTTAAATCAATACGTAAAAATACATTGCATGTAAATATAACCCTAAATGATGCATTGAAACGGTTTTCTTCGCAATCTATTATTATTTTTTTTTTTTGTAGAAGTGTCTTTTTAGTACTGGAAGGAAACACCGTTTAAACATGTTACGTTATAAAATGTATTTTCTTATTCCTATTCGTGTGCTTGTTACAAAAAAAACTCAATAAACAAAAGCTTGAATCCCCAAAAATATTATTATCGCACGCAATCGGTATGTTTATATCTTGAAAAGGACGAGATTTCAAGTTTATTGCAAAAAGAAAAAATGTGTAATAGTTTAACCTAATTATTCGCGCTCGGTATCAGTATTACCATTCAACATGTATGCTTGTTCTGCATGTTTTGTTATTCGTTATAATGGTGTATAAAAAATGTATACATTATTGGAATATAGGAACATTTTTCTAATGATCCATAAAGACTGTTACTCCACACTAAAAAACCTTTAATATCCATGTTTCGGGAAATAAATAACTACAGGAAAAATTGGTTCAAGATTATATTTCTTTTACTACTTTTTGCCCCATGTAGTAACTGAAATTTTAGTGTTGTATGCAATTTCATATTGCTGGACCTGTACTCTATATTTACCTGATGTGTGCTTTTCTGTACCTGAATATCTATTTTTGCATCATTTATATATTTCCGTGTAAGATTTAGGCTCAAATGCAGTGTACCAATGAATAAGAAACTATTCATTAATAAAATATAGATAGGTATTATTGCAAATGATCAATAAGCATGCATGCGATCCAAAAATGCTATTATATTATAAACAAATCCTGATATTCATATTTTGCTTATTATAACATGAATTTTCGACACGCACTTTTAATAGCATTATTATTGGGGTACTTATTGAGAAATTGCCTAGTGGTAGTGATGAATCAGAGTTACACCCCATCAGGTTATTAATATGTAATAAAATTACGCTGTTTACGTCTATGCATGACGCACTAGTACATTGATTAGTAATTGAAATTCTACATTTTCACTCGAATGATGTATTGGCCCTTGTAAAACGCGAGACAATGACAATGAATTTTTAATAGATGTACTGATATTGGTGTACAAAAAAGACTTCAGTGTACATTTAAGAATATTTGCAAAAGAAATGCTCCTAAATTCGCTTTTTGGTCTTTTGCCAAAGAAAAGATTGTAAATAAACGAAGTCAGTGAAACGACCTCTAATTCAGTTTACTGAAAAAATGGCCTTTTATGAAGACAGTTGCTCCTTTTAATAGAACTATTGGCAATTTACTGAGTTAAGTAACGAAACAAAAGTATCTTATTACATCAGTTCCAATAAAAGCAAAGAAACTGGTCAAATTAAATGAGATTACTTTAGTGATCCTGTTTCACTTTTTTGATTTTGCAAAAAGATTTGTAGTCCGTAATAAATAACTCATATAATCGGCTTTGCAAACGTCTGGATTTTATTTTAAACCAATTCTTTGATCAGGATTTCTGCCTCAAAGTATTATATATGAATCAAATAAATATTAAAAAATCGTTCAAGAAAAACGGAAAGATAAAATTACTTTTCTGGCTAGCATTGCAGTATAACTCATGTTACTCAAATGAAATATGCAATAGAAAGCTGATTTACATACAAAGAATCCGGCCTGTTACGTTAATCATGACTGATTTAAAAGAAAGTTTTTCATATCGTGAGTATTTTATTATAAATAAGTTTCCGAATAGCCTTATCTTCATGTGATTTATTTGCAATTATTCGTTATAGTATCTTTATATCCGAATTTCGATTTATTTTCTGGTTTACTGCCAGAAAAGTTTCTCTTCTACGTAAGAACTATTGTAGTAGTAGTAATCGTTAGTGACATCTGCAAAAGCCTTTTTTTTTGTAATTTTTTTTCATATATATATATATATATATATATAGTTCTCATTGCTGATATTTTGTTAAGGTCTGTGTTTTCCTTTTCTAGCTCCATTTTCTATTTGAATTAAGTCATTTACTATAAAAATTGTATTACGTAAAATTTGAATTTATATTGCATGATTTATAAAAAATATTTAATAAAAATTTCTTAATATTTTTTGAACGTCAGTGGGTTTGATGTCCTAATGTCCAGTTACGCCACGGTTCAGGTCACTGATGGATGGTAATGGAAGGATCTTGACTTCCCGAAGTACTTTTAGGGGCAACTGCTTTCATTTACCTCAAGTCATTTGTCGGAAAGTTGAAAAAAAATTTAAATTCTAAAAATTAAAATTAATAAAAAAGGAATTATTTTTTTATCAATTTTTTTTTGTTTTTAACGTTAACCACCTAGCAAAGATAAATAATTTACTGGGAAGTATTATCTAAATGTGATCGATTGACAGAATATCCTAATTAAATAATTATCTATTCAAACCCTACATAGCCCGATTCGTGGCCCAATGGCAACGTTCGTAGTTAGCGTGCAGCCACTACTGTCAGAAACAGGAACACCGATGACTGATGTCAATAAAGAGGAGACTCGATTGCGATTGAGAAAATATGTGTAAAAGTGTCTCGCATCGATAATCAGGCTGTCCGGATTGAATTTTCCGGGTTTTCTCACATACAAAACGCAAACACCCCTGAAAATCCTCTAGAAGGCACAGCACTCCCTTATCAGCCATTGGGGAGTCGATGGGCTATTTGATGTATACCTAAATAGAACAAAATGAACACCATGTTACACACACATGCACAATAACCCTTATGTAAGCATGTTTTTAAAGTGCGCAGCTAACTTGTACGAAAATTGAGATTGTCGTTGTCAGCTGTAGCAGTAAATGCTTATAAAACGGAAGAATCTCAATGTTGATTATAACAATGTATGCAAATGTCTCTTATCAACAGTCAGGCTGCCTGGCGAGAGTTTTCTTGTTACATCACATACTACACGCGAATGTGGGCAGTTACCTCTAGAATTTCTCCAAGAAGATATTGTCCTTCTTTCATAGCCTATCGGTGGGTTGATTGTGGTATATATAAGAGACATACGAAGTACATCAATGCACAACATATATCCGTATAACTGTTTCAATCCTTCTCTTCCATAGTAATACGCATTAGCGTAAGTGCAGTCGAACCTGTTTTTGTGCGGATGATCGGGTTCACATAAAAAAAATCGCTTAAAAACATCTTGAAACTTCATAAGTAGCTACAAAATATATTGTTTGCAACACATTAAAAATAATAGGGATCACGTAAAAAAAATGTCACGTAAAACATAAAAAATATGTAAGTCAAAACCTCACCATCCATTAATATTCATGGTAATGGGATGGTATAATATCAGTAGGGCCATCTGTTGGATTTTTAAATTTGCATATTAATTTGACAGTCATCTGTTGTTTTCTTTTTGAGTTACATTTTTAAATTAATTTTTATTCATAATACGCCATTGATGGAATTTTTTTTACATATAACATAAAAAAAATTGCGCAAAAATGGTTTGCATAACCGAATTAAACAGATTTAACTGTAAATCGCTTCATGAAATACTTACTACTTCTACTTTAAAAATATTGCAAAATATTAGACTAATATTTATGTTATAATTGATGAACAGATTTCTTACAACAATGTTACCACAACTATACAAAATTAATATAAAATATTACTTATTAATGAATTAAATACTAATACTTATAAATTTTTGAATTATTGATCGGAAATATGACCAAACTTTGTATGATGTTTGAAAGAACCTGAATTTGGGTAAATAAGAGTTTTCTCCAACTTCTGTATCTATCATATTTGAAAGCCGGTTTACTACTAATATAAGATATAACCTTATTGTTTGATAACGATTTACCACTACTATTAGACATAACATTATTTCCTCATTAATAATGTATACAAGAAAAAGGCTAGGATTGCAATTGTTGTAAATCATTTATAACAGGCTTATTCTGATACTATACATTCTGATACTAAATAAAGATAAATGGGAGATAACAGGCGAATCACACGTCTAAGAATAAGTGGATACATTAAATGGTTATGTAACCGATACTAATAAGCGTTAAAAAAGAAGAACAGTTATAAATGATTCTAAAATAAAAACAAAACGGATAATTTATTTCTTATTAGGAAAGTAGGTAAAATTACGGCTGTGAAATAACATGATCAAATAAACATATTTGACTTTTGTGTAATAAAGCATGCATGAAGCCGAATTAAGGAATTCATGGAATGCGTGGAGTTAAATTAATTTTATGAATAATAGCACGGAAATAGAAATTCATAGTGTTTAAAGCTATAAAATATTAAAAGATCTCAATACTTTTAATAGAAAGTAGTATGTACAATGATATTTTACAGAACATATAAGGTTCCATTCCCCCTTGACACAATGGGAAAGTTAAATACAATGTCAGCAAGAAACGGTAAATATTTAAAAGAAACATTTAGATACAAATTGGTGTGCCGTTTTATTATGAGAAAGAAGGCGATTGGATACATAAAGTGGTGGAGAAAGGTGGATCAGCTATAAAATTGATTGGAATAGCTCTTAAATGAGAAATTCATATAACAAATAAAAGTAGATTACAGGTTTTCCTATATTACTTCGTCTCCTAATATTATATAATGAAATATTGCTCACAACTTGCCCTAATGTATAACGGAATTTCTTCTAACTTTTGCTGCCAACTTGATGGGAAAAATAATTATATTACTTTAGTGGAGCAAATATTTTACTTTCATGTACGTAAAAATACGATTTTAAGATTTGGTTTGGTTTGTCGCTCTACGGTCATTTTTTGCACACTTTAGGCTAATTAGACCAGGACCTACAGTTTAACGTGGATTCCGAACAAACAAACATCTATGTAAGAATCAAGTAATGTGTAATCAGTAATAGTGTAAAATTAACTGAAATCGAATTTGATTACAATTACAATAAAAGAATTATGATATGTTCAGTTGCAAGAAATTATAAATTACGAATATTATTAAAATTAATAATCAAAATTACTGAAATAAGAAAGAAATTCTTCAAAAAGACTTTAAGACAGTTGATTACGCTATGAAATAAAAAGCGACTATGAATTGAAAAAAATGGGCATAACTATACGAATAGCAATTTGGTTATTAGTAAGATTGTAGAACAATATCGTCTTAAAAACCACGTAATAGATTCTGAAAGTTCAGGAACAGGAAAAAAAAAGTTTGACGTAATTCGAACAGAAAGACTCCTTAACAGGCCAATAGCTTTTCATAGATTATCTATTAGAAGAAAAGAAAATCTATTCTAATGCGAACTTTTATATTCTTGATAGGCATGGAATTCCGAAAGGCGTAAAATTTTTAAGGCAATTGGAATTTTTCGGTACAATAATCAAGTCAATCAAGGCTTATTTTCGTCCGAATTCATTTGAGAATTCACCGAAAATCAAGCCTTGTCCATCTAACAAAACGAGAGAATAAAAAAAAGAAGGAAAAGTTCACTACAGTTAAAAGTCTCTTAAGAAAAGTAAAGAAAAATATCAAGTTTCGAGCGTATGAGGAGAAAAAAAGTTTCTTTTTCCTGTTCTCTTGCGAACCAGAAGTTTATTTGTGGGTCCTATCAGTTAACGCCTCAAATGTTCCAACTTCGATTTTCAAGATCGATAGATAGATCAAGGCGGTCTATTCTTTCTATTAAGCATTAAATTCCTACCATGCAGTTAATGTTAAAGAACAAGCTTAAGCCAAAGCTTTTGTGTTTTAATCCCATTTTTTAAAAATCCACAAATCGTATAAACATGTGCTTTGGTCCTTTGAAAAAAAATTATAATTGAATAAAAGAACGGAATTTCTTCCCAACTTTTGCTGTCAACTTGATGGGAGAAAGAATCATATTACTTTGCTCAGTGAAGCAATTATTTTATTTTCAAGTTAGAAAAAATACATTTTTTTCACTATGCATACGTAATTTAATAGCTTAGATTTAAATGAAAATGACTTAAGTCACAACTGCATTAAAAGAATTCCAAAGTATTCTATTGCAAAATATTATAATAAAATAAGAATAATTTATTATTAATTTTAAGAAATATAGCTGAAAACCCATAATTGAATTTAATTCTTCAGAATTCAGGGAAAAGAAAATTGCTTTGCATAATCTGTTTACAAGTTAAAGTACACGATCCTATTTAATTGAATTTAATTTCATGGAAACTGATCATTATGAAATTTTTCTTTGCTTTTATAATAAATTTATACATTTTTAATACATTTACAGAATAAATAAATAGGCAGGAATTCAGAAAGAAAAAAAAAAAATCAATTTTTGTAAGTGTTTTAAAACAGCAGACTTTAATTTTTTAAAAGAAGCACAATTAATCTAATTTAAAAAACTGTTCTCTCACTTATAATAATAAAAAAATTACATAATACAACTAAAAGATTTTTGATCTTTTTCAATTAAATATAAATCGGCTTTATTAAAATATAAATCAGCTATGTGAAGTATGGGAGCGTTATTAAATGATACCTTTTTAATAATAAGTATAACACAATTATAACACAAGGCTATTAAAAATATTATTTTTGATAACCTTGACTATATTGAAGAATTATTTATCACTATATTATTACGAATTATTGCTATTACTTATCATGAATTATCATTATTAGAAAATAATCATCATATTACATATCTAACGTTAATTATATGGACAAATTTTCATTTTTAAACTTGATCTAGAAAGAAATCACTATTTTTCTAAGAAACTCACCTTTTTCATAAAAAAAAAAAATATAATGCTATAATATAACTTATAGAAATATAATTAATTCAACAACTTATATCGTTAAAAAAGGCCGCCATTTCTACATCGTTATATATTTTCTATACATCACTTCGAAAAAAGATATATTTTTTACTGATACTACTAAAAACTCTCCATAAATTCGAAATTTGATGTTCAATTAACTTTATTTTTCAGCTATAATTTTAAATGAAACTTTCACGGACAGATCAAGAATCCTATTACTTCTTTTTCATGAAGAAGTACTTCCAGCCTAGACATATATGCACTTTAAGATTTACGGTCCCTTTAAAAAATGTCGGCAAAGAAACATTTTAAGGCATAATTAACGTTGAGAAAGTAGTATGTACCGGAACTCGAACCAGGTCTCGTTGCTTGGCAATTAGTTTCTTTGAAAATTAGGCATAAAAATGTTAGTTGGGTGTAAAAAAAAATGAATTTAATAAGACGCCATTTGAGCAAATAATTTATTAATAAAATATGGTTGTTGTTGTTTTTGGAACAAAAAAAAAATATTTTGGATTCGAAGTTTATTTAAAATAATCACTCAGAAAGTCTTTCCGTCGAACCTTAGAAGTAATGCAAACGTGTTTTGAGGTTTTAATTAATTTCGTTAAGTTTCTGATGAAAATTTCGTTAAATTTGAAAACGTTAAATTTCCGATGAAGACGATGGCGGTTAACAATTGATAGAAGGAAATATTCTAAGCTGAATAAAAAATTAAGAAAAACAATTTAAAAAAAAAAATCTTTTTTGTAAGAAAAGAGCAAATTTTACAGATAAATTCCAAAGAATAACACATATTTGTATTTCAGTGAAATAAAAAACTATTTTTCTAGAATCGCAATAAAATACTATCAAATTTAGTTTAAATAAATATATATTTTGGGGATTTTATTTATATCTTAAAGTATTATAAAAGCCAAGATAGCTTTTTTTAACATAGCAAAAAGAGAGCGATACGTTAAAATATAAGAGCAAAAAAGTATTCCTTAAAATCAAAGTATATAATTTTTTACTATTTATTTTCAAAGAAGCATTTTTTTCTTCTTTGCGTCATTTCAAAAATATAATGTAACATTCAGTTCGTTATTATTTATTTAATAAAAAAATATTATTTTGAAGTTTTTATTATTTGTGTTCATATATTCAAAATTAACTCGAAATTATGAGAAAAATTAACTTTGATTTAAAATTAATATTTTCGCAAATATATGACAGATATTGCCTGTTTTATTTATGAGTTTACAGTTCTGAGTTCGCAGAATAATTAAATTATATTCTGAGTATTCATTATGCCCGCGCATCGATTTGCAAAAGCTAAGTGAATGAGTGGAGAAACAAATATCGCACTTGAAAATAAATAATTTTTTAATGATTTCCTTTTTTTTTTTTTTTATTTCATTTTTAGTGTTATATATTTCTTTACAATGCGCACTTAGTATCATTATTATTATATTATCTATGTTTATATGCAAGAATAATAGTAAACACAATGATAATAACTCATTATGTTTCATTTTATCACTCCGAAAACATGTCCATAGTGGGTCTAAATCGAATGTGAAGATATATAAATTTAAATGCGGCCCTAGGAGTTCTGATGCATTTCTAAAGTGGCCCGCAAGATCATTTGGGTCGGCCACCCCTGATTTAATAGATAATAATGATGATATTCTAATGGCATGTTCTAACGATATTATTCATCATTGCTTAAATGAACTTATAATATTTTAAACCTAACATTTATATGAATTTAGTGAAATGGAAAATCCTTTGTTATCGTGCGATTATATTATAAAGTGTTTCGGAAATTGTTTTGGTTTAATTACAGAAAAATGCTTCTTAAATAAATGTTCATATATTTATGATAAAATGAAAACATACAGTAGAAGATGCATATTTTTGTAATAGGATTATTCGTTTTCAGAGAACAATGTGCAATCCGCAATAATTTATTTAATACTTAAGATATGTTTAATTGTTGAATTATATATAACAAATAATAAAACTTCATTCCACATAAATCAGGAAACTAATTGTTTTAATTATAGTCGCCCATTAAAAGATAATTGCTATTATTAGGCAAACAGAATCTTTGAATAAAACTATTCTTCGTACAATAAAATGAAATATTCCCCTTAGAAACTATTCATAATTAAATCTTATAAAATGAGTTACTGATTGACAAATTTAATATTGAAATTATCTCTTCAGAGAAAATTACAAGATCAAATCACGCCATGCTGATTTACGAACTACTGGATGATTAGAAGTGCAAACTTTCATAGACATTAGTGGCGCTACTACGGTTAATGCTATATAACGCGAAATAGAAATTTGGGAAAATAAAGAATTTGGGAATTCTCAGAAATAGGAAAATATGGAATCCTTACATAAGGTTCTAATATGAGTTTATCATATATATATATATATATATATATATATATATGTTTTAATATAATATAGGTTGACAGCAATTATAATTTGGTTACAATAATTAATTGAATACAGATTTAAAATAATAGATTTTTAGTAGTTCTAATGATATTTTAATGACCAATTATTTCTGAATATAATTAGCTTTATTAGGAATGCCTTATATATTAATGTCAAAATTATATACTTATACCATGCAATATATGAAAATTCATGGTATTTCATGTAAATAAAAATAAACAATTTTTTTTGTTGATTTTAAATAAATTAATATGTTTAATACCCCACTCTGCCCGAGTAGTGTTGTGTTGTGTCTTATCCTCAGTGTCCTGCAGTGCGGGACGGACATCTCACTAATAATCTACTCAGGGAAGGAGAGAGTGGGGCAGCTTCTGTTGTGATGGAGCACCCGTAGGTAGAAGTCTGAATTGGTTCTACGTCGCTGAAGAAAGAGGGCAGTGCATTTTAGGGGGAACTACTTATGGAAGAAAATCCAGACTAATGAGGAAAGCTGTTGAACACCACAAACGCCATCGAGCCTCCTCGTTTTTGAAACAGTGTCTATAACAAAGCAACTTGCGGATTGAAACTCCGCAATAATGCTCACCAGCGGCGCACGCTGCAACTGAGTCACGTGTCAGGCTCCTGAGTAGTAACGTGTGTTAGCTATCGTATTTGAATCCACTTGTGCAAATTGTTGTTACTGCTTTAAAAAGAAGATTAAGATTCTGGTGGCAGATGTTCTATAACATGAGGTTTTAGTATTCAGTGGAAACCCCTTTACGCATTCCACCTTGACAATCAAGATATCTGATGGGAGTTTTTCCCCATTAGACATGAAATGCAAGCAAATACCCCTAAAAATCGATGTATTTTTTTTTTTTTTCATCACACATCAGAAAACTGATGTTAGTATATCAAAGTGTAAACACTCGAGCTACACCGGGGTACAGTAAACAAAAAAAAAGTGTTGAATAATGACATTGACAAGACTTGTAAAAAAGAAATATATAATTAATCTTTAATGCTGCTAAGGTTAATTCATTCGATAATTTACATTACTTTTTATTAAGGAATAATTAAAGTAATATTATTTAGAGGTGTTTAATTGCTAAATGAAGAAAAAAATTACAAAAAAGGATTTATATCATTTAAAAATTACAATAATAACATTTAGATTTAAGTATTTTTTATTGCTTTTATGCACTTTTGAATTGAAAATGATACAAAACAATACTCTTTAATATCGGCCAACATATTTTCTAATGTACCTATAAAATTTATGCTTTAGTGAAATTAATTCGTAACATTATTAATTAGTAACATGTATATTTTTATTTATCAAATTAAAAAAATATATCAAACATTTGTAAAAAATATAAATCGCATAAAATTGTATTTATGAAAATAATATGGTTATATAAAAAGATTTCAATAACAAACATTAAAATTAAAATCACATTTAGTGCATTCATTTTTGATTAAGGAACGAAGAAACTAAATTCATCACATTTCGTTTATGCTGTCGATTAATCATTGTGACATAACAAATTTCCCTTAAAATCTATCTCTCCAAATTCAATAAATAGCGCTTTTGTTCCCTTGACAGGCATGTTAAAATTCTGATTTGACATTTTTGTTACGAATAAAAATATTCATAATTCAGATTTTAATGCTAGTTTCTGAAAAGTATAAATCAGAATTTTTTTTTTAAATGTAGGTTGATTGCTTAGTTTTGAATTCGTATTTTGATTTTTACATTTCTAAAACGTAATGACGAAAAGGGGATAAATTTTCTGATTGACAGCTCTTTTATCAAAATATAATAACCTTTTGAATAATACATAGTTTCCTTTTCATTTAGTCAGTCATTTTTATTGACATTCATATGAAATGAAGTAAATTGGATTTCATGCATAAATGAAAATAAACATTCTTAAATGTTTATTCATCATATAAATGTATTTGGAATAGAGAAAATTAAAATTTTAAAGCAAATATGTTAGTTAAAATAGTTCTGGATGTAATAAATAAAAATATGATTTTATTAACAAAACTGCATGCATTAAAAATAATAACAGAAGAAGCAGCTTGTTTAAATTAAGATTATAAAACAATGTGAGTCATATTATTACAAATTTACTGCGAGCATTCAGTAAGCAGTAAATATCCATTTAAAACAATGCTAATTTTGAATATATTTGGACTATTTCACGATCATGCATGCTACAAACATAATTCATGCACATCACTAAAATTGCTTTACCAAATTCACGAATGTAAATAATTAAATCGATTTCCTTCTATGCAAAACAAGAAAGCACAAAAAACTGCTATTAAAAATTACCATTTATTGATATTTTGTTATCAGTTAGAATGTGATCATATCTACTAGATGGAAAATTACTACCCTTTACACAAATAATGTTTTGTTGTTGAAATGTCATTATGTTTTATTTATTGTCGATTATATGCAGAAAATTTCAAATAATCGTTTGTTATTAGAAGGGTGGCTGTAAAATATTCCAATAAAAATTTTACTGAAACTTTATCTCAAATTGGAGAAATGCATAATTATTCATTCTATCACGCACGTTACAGATGGTCATATATATGGCAGAGTACACATTTTTGCATATTACAAGATGGAGAAACAATGACAGATAAATTAGTATTTGTTAAATTATCTTTATAAATTGAAATTTCTAAATTTAAAATTAATTTGGCTGCAATTTGTTTCAAAAAAAATTGTACGAATTTTAGAAAAATGTTTTTCATATCTTTATGTCATGAACCTTTAAGAGCTAAAATTATGTAGGAAGAAAATCTTCCCTAATTTACATAACAATTGATATGACATAGCAA
This sequence comes from Caerostris extrusa, assembly GCA_021605095.1. Lineage (NCBI taxonomy): Eukaryota > Metazoa > Arthropoda > Arachnida > Araneae > Araneidae > Caerostris > Caerostris extrusa. Next base: position 81,721 of record BPLR01004172.1, on the reverse strand, counting down.
TAAATTACGTAACAATTGATATGACATAGCAATAAATTATGTAACAATTGATACGACATAACAATAAATTACGTAACAATTGATACGACATAACAATAAATTACGTAACAATTGATACGACATAACAATAAATTACGTAGCAATTGATATGACATAACAATAAATTACGTAGTAATTGATATGAAATAGCAATAAATTGCATAGCAATTGATATGACATAGCCGTAAATTACATAGCGATAAATTTCATAGCAACTGATATAATTTAAAATTACTTTGGCTGCAATTTTTTTTTCCAAAAATTTGTATTAATGTTAGAATAATGTTTTCCATGTCTTTTTGTCATAAAACCTTTCAGAGTAAAAATTAAATAGGAAGAAATTCTTCCAAAAGTTACATAGCAACTGATATGACGAATAAATTATTATGAAAATATTTAGTTGGTTTCTTCACTTTTACTTTCAAGTTGAAATTTAGTGTGATGAAATAAAAGCAAACCCATATTACTTTGAAAAAACGGTTTTTTTGTGTTATTATGTTTGAAAAATTGTGCGTTTATTATTATTATCATTTTATTTTAATTCTCTAGTTCTTTCGTTTGAACATTTGCTTATACTATTTTTACAAAACTTTTTTTTTAATGAAGTTTATTATTTTTTTTAACGCTTTCATTTGATGTTAATCTGTTGTTGAATATAGAAAAAAAAATGTACAAAAAAATTGTTTTAATAATTATAAGCTTCTCAAAAGTTTTTAAATGAAAAAAAAAAAGGTTTCTGAACAAAAACCGTTATTATAAAACGTTTTACATTGCTTTTCTTTAAAGTGACTTTAATTAATATATTTTCTATAAAAATCAACAAATTACGAACTTTAATTTTCCCTCTGTAATTACTAAAGTTTTTCAATCAAAATATTTAAGGAATTAAAAAAATCCTGAAGAGCTTGTTAAGAATATAAGTTAAAGGTTTCTCAATTAAAAAGAATAATAAAAAATAAAAAGCTTTTTAAAATATCCTTTCTTTTAGTTTTTTATTCTTACATCAAATCTTATCTCAAAGGTGAATACAAAACAAAATAAGTGAGAATTTTCCTAGCAATTAAAAATAATTTCAAACTAAAAATAATGAGCCATTTTAATGTCTTAAAGAACTTATTATTAAGATTAGATCACATATGAAATAATGTTTCTATTTATCAACTTCTTTCTATCTTCTTATTTCTATCAGAAAATAAAAATAATCTTTTATAATGCGCACATGACATTTTATTGGCAAAAAAAACTATGTTATTGATTCCTACATTATAATTTGTAGAATTAAAGGTAATTCTGAATCGCGTTTCTTATTTATATTTTACAAAATTGAATTCAACAATTATTAAAATTATGCTTAATTAAATCTTTAATTTTTTATGACATAGAGTTTTAAATATGATGGCCTTTAATAAAGCTTAGGTATCCACAATGTAAAACGGCTTATAAGAAACCTTATTTTCATTTAAAAACTTTTGAGAGTCTTATAAGTATTAAAAATATTTTTTTTGTGCTATTTTTTAACAACAGATTAGCATTAAATGAAAGCCTTAGAAAAATTTATAAAATTTATTAAAAAATAGTATAAACAAACATTCAAACGAAAGAATTAGAGAATGCTTATGTAATCATAGCTATCATATCAATATTATACTTATCTCCTCTGCAAACTCTACAATCTTTAGCAAGACAGGGGATTAAAATCACTCTTTTTCACTATTCTTCTCAATACTTAAGAGCTAAAAATAAAGGGATAACTTCTAATATCGCGTAGGACCTCCTTTTCTCCCCGAAGAAGTGCAGCAACTCAATGTGGCATTGACTCAACAAGTCATCGGAAGTCTCTTGAAGAAATATTCAGCTATATTGCCACTACAGTCATCAGTACTTGCGAAAGTGTTGACAGTGCAGGATTTTGTGAGTGAACTGACCTTTCCACCATGTTTCATTTATGGCCATATATATCACTGGAATTGTCCAGAATGTTTCTTAAGCCAATCGCGAATGATTTTTGGCCCGGTGATATGTCACATTATCATTATGTAAAAATTCCATCGTTGTTTGAATGAATTGTTTCAAAAGTTTAGAAGTAACTAAAAATAACCATTCCCAATCAATGATTGATTCAGTTTGACTAGAGTACCCAATACTCAGTCCATACTATGTAAAAATAATCCAAACCGTTATGGAGACACCAGAAGCTTACACAGTGCCTTGCTGGCGACTTCGGTCCATGGTCTCGTGGGGTCTACGTCACACTGAAATTCTACTATTAATTCTAAATAACCAGAATCGAAGCTCATTTGACCAAGCAATGTTTTTCCAGTCATTTAGGATCCAACCCATGTGTTCATGAGCCCATCAGAGGCGCTGCCCCCGATGGGGCGTTGCTCATAAAGATACTCGTCGATCTTCTACCATATTTCATCAATGCCGATTTTTGCTGCATTGCTGCCGCATGTCTGTGGTAGATCCCACATTGATTGCTGCTGTTATTTGACACAGTTTTAACGCTACACATGGTCTTGACCATTGAAAAGTCACTGTGTTGGCCCATGGCAGGAGGTAATGTCTGAAATTTTATATTCTTTGCACACTATTGACACTTTGGTTCAGGAAGTTGAATTCCCTAACAATTTCCGAGATGGAATGCCTCATACATCTTGTCCTAACTAGCAATTCACCTTCAAAATCTGTTAAATCCCGTCGTGTAGCCATAGTGACGTCAGAAAATTTTCCACATGAATAAATGAGTACAAATGAAAGCCCTAACTATGCACTCTCCATTTATATATTTTTTACGTGATGCTTTTGCTATCTGTTTATTTGCTTATTGCTATGCCATGACTTTCATCACTTCGGTATGAACTTTCATCTCATAGAACTTTACGGGATCCTTATTTGAACATGATATACAGAATAGATTTATTGACATTACAAATAATTATTGTTCTTTTCTAATTTTATTTATTTATTTTTCTGACTTTTGTTTCGTATAGTCAAATAATTTTAAATTATAAAAATATATAAGCGGTAAAACTCGTTTAGATTTGAAATTTAGTTAAAATGTCAAGGGATAAAAATATAAATTAGCCATTTTTCACGACATAAGTCCTTTATATTTTTTTGTATCTAAAAACATTAATTCTACAATCAATACTTATTTATTTAAATGCTCAATGAAAATATTGTCGCAATAAGTCTGATTGAGAATATATTATTTTATTTGCAACGATTATATTGAGATATTATCCTATTAATTTGTAGTTATACTATAAAAATTACGTATTTATGACGTAGTTATCATCTCATACAACATTAGCAATGAGTTCTATTACTTATCAAATAGCACAAAAAGTAACTCAAGAGGAACAATATAATTCTTATTGATATATCTCGTGAGTTACATGAATCATAGTATCTCTTTAATGCTACCTTGGAATTGGGAAACAGTACTCTTACACAAGACATTAACTTACATAATGTAAAATAAAAAATAACAGAAGTAAATTTCTTCTAAGTGTTTTGTTCCCATATTAATATAATGTTAAATTATTTCATTCTTGCATATATTGCCTTAACTTATAACTTTAGCGTGTGGTAGAAAGTATAAGATAAAAATATTACATTTACTCCAGATTCTAGATAAAAAATCAGTCGCTTTCTGTTAATGAAACATAAAATTGATAGGGAAAACTTCAATTGTAACCCTTGATTATGAACATAGTGCATTAAAAAATTATTATTTGTCCTAAAGTAAATTTTTGTTGATAAGGAATATAATCACCCTGGCATTAAATCACATTTGAATTCACGTCTCATTACTGAAATTAAATAAGTTATTGTGATCTATATTGATAACGGAAACTTTTTTGAAGTGCAATTTGTAACTCTTTGAGAGTAATTGAAAAGAGCAACTAACAGTCACACTCTTACGATAACAACTTAAAGAATTTTATTTGTATTGAAGCATAAAGAGTAGTTTTAGCATTTCAGTTATATAATCGCTTTTATTATAATGTATATTCCAACCCATCTAAAAAGCTTGACATATTGTTGCAGGATGCAATATTACAATAAGATTATAGATTGTGAATATCCGTTTCATATAACGACGTAGTTAGACGATGTTTTTAGGAATTTGATGGTTTCTAATTCTCTGAAGGCACTAATATGCTTTAGAAATTTAGTGCCATTATGCAATTTAATATTCTGAAGAAAATTCTGGGACCGTACGTGAAAAGGAGATTATACCACTAGACAGCTGTCAAACTTATATTTCTGCGACCCTACTTGATACGGATTAGCTTCAAGAAAATCTCCAACTTGTCAAAAGGTTCCATGTCAAAAGTTCTTTAAATTGTTATCTACAACCAGTTTTCCCAATAGTTCTAGTATAACCAATTCTCGGAGAAATAGGGGAATATAGTAATGATTGCGTTAGAGTAATAATTTAATGTACATTATTCATTTGATCATTGAATCATCAGAAAATTACTTGGGGGGATTGTTTGCCATAATTGCAAATTCATTACGTCCAAGGACCAAAAGCATTAGCAGATAAAATCTGATTTTATCAACATGAGGGGGAATAAGAAATATTTTCAAAAATAATTGCATTTATATGGTTGAAAACAAGGAATTGTTATTCTTCAAAATACTCATACCCGACATCTATTCGTTTAACAAAGAAATGACTGCAACATATATCAAAACCAGGAATTAAATATTTCGCTATTCTCTTATTCAGCCAATATTCATGTTAGACTACCACTAGGTCACTACTTAAAATTGTTTCCACCACAGTAAACAAGTGAATGAAAAAAAAAAAGGTGATAGTCTTCATATAGTTTCTTATATCCAACAATCCAGTAGAATACCAGCTTAGAGAACCGTTTATGTCTTCTTTTGTGCCATAATTAAAGCTATGTATTAAATTAAAAAAAAAACACACACGAAAACATGATTCTAAAACAGAAAGAAGAAATACATCCAAATTATCCTTTTTCTTTTGCCACAATATGTTTCTTGAGGGAAAATCGCATTTGATCATACTATTCAATATTTGTACATTTCCTTTAAACCAGCAATTATTTTTACCCAATAAAACACGTGCAAGCTTTTACAGTTATTGAATTCACATTGAGAGCTTAGATTTTTGCGGGACTGTATTTACTTATTCTTGCTTCATTTGATTTCATTCCATTCTTAATGTACTTCTTAACATCAAACAACATCAAATAATTTTTTCTCTTTCGGTGTCTATCAATGATTCAAAAGTTAAAAGTAAGAGGAACTTTCTTTTCAAATATTTTACCTATAGAATGGGTTTCGTACTTAATTAAAGTTCCATCAAGATCATATTCTACTTTCTTAATGGAATTTAAATTCAAAAGAGAAGACAGAGAAAAAAATATAAAATTCCATGTAGATACGAAGTTTGAAAAGCTATTTCTGTAAAATATGCGAGCTACTCCTTTTATATTCGAGTTGCTCAACTTTTTTCATTTAGACTTAATGGACTATAATCTTGAATTTATTCACACTCTAACTGAACATGGGAAAGATCCAAAAAATAATTTTTTGTTTTTATTTTATAATAGAAAATAACTTATATCGAACAGAATTTACTATAATTTGTAAGATTACTTGAATAAAACTGTAGATAAGTCAATGCAGATGCCATAGGAGATAATGAAGCTTCATATATTTATAATAATTGCTTCGTTTTTATTTAGGAGTTTTTATAGGTTGATGCATAAATAAATTAGAACAACACAACATCATGCTAGTTACATGATGCTGTGAAAATTTAGAAATTTTAATAGAAAAAAATAAAATATTCTTCGACGAGACTACATAAATGATATATGAGAAAATCAATGGTAAAATATTATGTTAAGTTAAATATACCAAACCATCTTTAAAAGTTTTGGTAGTAAATGAAAGGGAAAATTTATGAAAAATTGCATGGCAATCTTCTAGACATAACAGGATATTACATCTGAACAAAAACGACGTGCTTTATAATTGTGAGGCCATTGTTAGAAAATTTTATTCATACCAAAATATTTTTTTCCTAAACTCCAAGAGTTATAGGCTACAAATTTCTGTAATATGCTTCATAAACATTTTGCCTGTATGAAACTTTCGTGAAAAATATTATAAAATAGAATGCGCTGAATTATTTAATTTGTATGCAGATTTTTTAAACGCTTTCATATTTTTATCTATATTATAAAAAATATGTTTCATGTGTTAATTTTTTGAGAAGAATAGAAACCCACAGAAACAACATTTTCAATTCCCCAGATAAAGTAATTTTTTGTTATATTATTTATAAATAAAAAAAGTGAAATTAAAACCTTATTGTTAAATTTTATATTATTGAATTATTAGAATTATTTGTTTTGGTCATAATCCAAATTTATTACGATGCATTATTTTAGAAGTGTATTAATAATTTGTTTTGTAGAACAATATGGAAATAGCATTTATTAAATTAAAACATCATGAAAAATCACTAATAAAAGTTTTTCAGAAGAAACAATTAGTTTAATTGCACTATTTTATCCTTTAATAAATTATACAGTTAAGATAAATATAAGAAATTCGAAATACAGGGAATTAAGATTTTATTTATTCCAATAATTTCGTAAAATTAACTTTTTGGGAGTAACTAGTATTATAAAAACATAAATTTCTTAAATTAAATTCATTTGATGACAGCTTTCAATGAAATATCTATATTTTACAGAAATAAAAATACTTGCATTTTTTATTGAATCCTTAATTGAATATATAATTTAGGTAAAGAAAATAATCATTAAAATCTTTGTGCTTAGGTATTTTTTATTTCAAAACAACTTTGATAAATTCCTTTTTTTTTAATTTGATTTCGTGATAAAAAATATATGATAAACAATGATAATTATAGTTTGTCTTTTTGATTTAGCCTTTTTAACCGAAGATATTTTATACATAATTTGCAATACTGTCTTAAATAGTGATAAATAATACAAAATTAAATTGATTTTTAATAATGTACTTTATTCTTAGATCTTCATCTGTTTACATTTACCCGCATGTATAAGTTACATAAATTATCTGCAGAGTTTGCGTGGGGTGTAAGGTTGATATATCTATCAAATTATTATTATAAAAATCCATGAATACACCATTCCTTAAATATTAATGTTTACAATATTGTTTAAAAAGTAAATTAAAGCATACTTATTGAATTTGTATATAATACAAAAAATTACATTTGTAAGTTCGGTTTGGCTTTCATTATTATCCTCTCATACTAGTATTCATTCTCAAAAATGGAAACAAGTTATTGCTTTCGAACTTTTCATTATCGTGAAAGTAATATTTCATACTTTAATGATTCAAGTATATTGAATTTTACATTGCAGTTTATGAATGTATGTGGGATTTCTATATTGAAATATTATTCTCTGTTGTATCTCTCAAACATAGAATTCAGACATGGCCATAATTCAAATCTGTCAATATTACCAGACCAGAAAATTCAAAGAAGCATTTAAAAGTTGTTGTATTGAACAATCTCCTTGGATAATTTTAGAATGATAACGAGAAGAGTATAAATTATGTGTATGATTTTCTACTGAAATATGTAATGCAATAAAATATTTCTCAAATGCCAAAATATTTAATATTGGCTTCAATACTTTAATGTTATTGAGAAAGAAATATAAAGCATGCACAAATAAAATCAGCATACATTTTCTTATTCTGTTACGATATGAATTTTTTACTTAATATGATAAATTATATTATGCAATAATATACAGAAAAATAAATAGTTTTTAAACATTTGAAAAGAATTTAAATAGATTAAAATTTCAATAGTTAAATCATTTACACAGCAACAAAATCTCAAAATGTACGCATATAAACCATTAAAAGGGATACTTGACATTATAAATGATGTTTTATGACTGACATCTTATTTATTTCCTACGTGGGTCTTAAAAACGAAATTTCTAAATACTGCTCAGTTTAAATAAAGGTAAATCTGTTTAACATACTTATGATTACATGGAAAATTGAAAACAGTTTAAGAAAGACAAAAACATTTCAACTTTTTTTTTTTTTATTACAAAGAATTCAAAGCTGCAGTTCAATTACTGATTTTTAAATGATCCATTGGATTCAATACTCAAGTTAAAATCTTTCCTCTATCTAAAAGTTTCCAATTGGACATTCTATGAAAGTAATTAAGAGAAAACTTTGTCAGAATTCATTGGATTAAATTGACAGCTGTTCAGAGTTTTGAGAGGCTAATTGGCATTTCCAATTTTCCTAATGCTTTAAAAGTGACAAACAAATCAGATGTTATGTATATTATTTATGCTCCTATTACCCATGGAAGTAAAAGTGTCAAAAGTTTTCTTCGATTTGTTCCTGGTTTACTAAACAAACCTGAGTTCAGCTCAAACCTGAGAGTAATTCTTGAATTAAATAATTAATGAAGAAAAGCGTCGAATAATTCTTGAAGAACCTGAATAATTCTTGAAGTAAAGCGTCGAGAATTTTTGTTTCTTACGTAATTTTTAGAAAAATCATTACATAAATTTTTTTAAATATCTATAAAAGACATATTGATATAGATAAGTGATTAAATATTTGCCTGTAAAGACCCTTTATATTTTAGTACCACAAATCACTGTGAATAAGTAAAAGAAAAGTTGTTGAAAATAAATTTAAAAAATAGAAAAATTTAGCATTCAATGATTTACTTTGTTTGCAAATGTAGGCTTGAAATAACTTCTAAATGAAATACAAGACTTTCTTTTGCAGTGCCGAATTTTCTGCCCCGCTTTGATTACTATAAAACACTGTTTTAAATTTTATGTTAAAGTAATATTAAGCAGTAACATAGCCCTTTTCTGTACCAAAACAATTTTAATTTAAATCCCAAAAAGGTATTAAAAAATGTGAAGGAAATTTATAATTCATTATCAATATAATAGTACAATCTTCGATATCATCAAAAATTACTCTAATTCTGTCCAATCATAATATGACAAATGCATAAGAACTCTTTAAACGTCTTTCATTGAGTAATGTAAGAAGTAGTTATAAAACATGTTATTTTACGATGAAGTTTAAACTACCCTGCTCCTTACTAGTACACTAGTCCTCATAATTAAAAGAACAAAACATATTTTTTTTTATCATATATTAAAACAAAAATATGAAGTTAATATTTACATAATTTAAATTGAAAAATACAAACAAAAAAAAAGGTATGCTTTTATTTTCTTCTTTCCGATAAATTTAAATGAAATTCAGTAATTTTTAAATATATGTGGAATTGTAAGGACCATCCAATTTTTCCCTACTTGTTGGAAATAGTATTAGAGTTCATATTTTCTGAGCTGTGGTTTTTGGCAAAATATAGGGCAATTTTTCTGACATCCCTTGAACAAGATCCTTCAAGTGTTAAGGACCAGCTTTGTTCTATACTACATAAAACTTTCCAAGTCCTAAAAATGAAGCATATTACTTTCTATTTCCATAAATATTTACTGTTAGATATATCAAAGTTTTCTATGACTTGTTGATCCGAAGAATACGTTAAAAGATGGATGTGCCTTCCTCCAAATATCTTATCCCTGCCTTAAAAGTATGGCATGGTACTTCATCTTGATGAAATTGAAATAATGTATCCGAACAACTAAATAATATGCCAAAAGTTGCATATAAAAGATTAGAATGTAACCTTATGTGTTTTTAGTTGTAGATATTCCGATTAAAGTTGTCTTTTCACTGGCTGAAACTGCAATCCTAATAATCTTCAATCCATCTTGAAATGCTAACATTATGTTGCGTCTTTTTCTTTATAATAACCATGGTGGTATAAACTGCCGTACTATATATGAATTAAAACTTTTTATAGTTTGGAAAGGCGACATATTTCCGGTTCACATTGTCCTTCATCCACCTATAGCACGACCTTTCTTTATATCATACGATGTCTCTAGTCACCAGATAATAACTAACTAGCTAAAATTATTTTCATTGCATTTGTATTTGTTCAATACAAGCCTTGTAATTGACCTTGAAATTTTCTATTTAAATAACAGGAAATTGGAAAGCAGATACCATCTGAAAAATTGTTAAGAATATTTGTAAGCATTTCTAAATGCATAAAAAATTTATTTTTCTTTTTGAAAGGAGCTGCGCATTTCTTTTTTATCATATTTTCTACAGTATCTTTAACCTTTAATTACCTACAGCTGTTTAATGATTAGACTTAACTCTTTTCATGAATTTCCCAATTTTGGCACTTTTATTCAAATTCGATTTTAGTAAGTTTTTTCCCTTTTAAAGGCAAAGGTTTTTGAGGTAAGTCAATCTCCTTTTAGACACCATATGCTCGAGTAATAAATAAAAATCACTGAAAAGAAAAAATTAATTCTGCTCCCCTGTTAAAAAAAATTTGCACATTCATCTGTGTCATCTTCACTTGTTTAATTAGTAAAACAAATAAAAATTAGCTGTTCTCGTAATTCTGAATCTTTAAAAATAAACGTATAGAATAAATTTTCTGTACATTTATTCTATTTTTTGTACTTTAAGAAAATTAAAAAACAAATTTTTGAAAGAATAATATGAATTCGCTTTGCATATTGCTGATAAAGAGATATTTTACCCGCAGTTTTATAAAAATCTGATTTTAATTAAAATTATGATAAAAATAGGTATGAGTTAGATTGCTTAAGTGCATAACTGTGATTCATATTAATTAGAACAATTAATTAGACCAATTAATTATATTATATTATGGATATAATTAATCATATTAATTAATTATATCAATTAATTAACTGTGATATTGAAACCGATTGCCAATTCAACTATGCATTTTATATATAATAATGAAAACAATTTTATAATACGAGTAAGAAGTACGAGTTTTTTTTAAGAAATTGATACGAGTAAAAACAATAGGAACGTGGTAAAGAATAAAAAAAAAAAATTCATAAAATTTTTTTTATAAAAAAATTGATATTTGCATTGCTTATCAATTATTTGTAAATGTTGAAATCATTATTAAATTTCCAAATTAATCTGATTTCGAATAATTAACTGAGTACGTGAAATAAGAAATAGTTAGGTAACTTGGAAGTCTGAACACATTGCCAAAAACAATAAGAGAACTAAAAATATCCGCAGAGTATCAGCAGATACTCTTTTTAGTGTGAAAAGGGTTTACTTTACAGACAGTATGAATGGGATCAAAGTGGTCTTAAAATTCTTAGACAGTGCCAAAATCTTTATCTTGAAAGCAATCTTTTCTGCTCACTTGAAAAAGAAGTTAAGAGGAAAATAAAAATACATTTCTTTTGAATACTAAACAATCGATTCAAGAGAATGAGCTTGTTTGCTAACAAAAGGCTATCGTAGCTTCTTTTACATTTTGTTCATTCATATAGATAATTTCTCTATTATGTAAATGATGATTATTTCCAGAGTAAAAGTAAATACCATCTTTCTTGAAATACGCATACATCATGTATCTTGAATTATCAAAATAATAATACATTGAATTTTCTTCATTTAATCTTGGAACATTTTATCAAATTAATTTAAACTTGGAAATTAAATGTCTGATATCGAGTTCGAAGTTTCATTTTGACATCCAATCATGATAATCAAATAATTTGTGCAGTTGTATTGAGGTGCAAAATGCGGACATATCATTTTTAAACGTGCTCACGTTTAAAGCAATAGAAAGATTCTTAAGCAAAATAGTAAAATTCTAAAGGAATACTGCTCTTCTTTTATATGTGGAAACAAAAAACTTACTTTTTATCTTTTGTTAAATTTGTGTATTCCTGTCAATATGATCGATGTGTTATTTTTATACTTACTTTCTTTGTACATGGTAAAATAATTATGTATTTTCATTTTTTACGTCTTCACTTTTTTTACCTCTAAATTTTTGTATGTAATATTTTTTTATATGCTTATATAGCGATTTTATTATTTTTCTTTTATTTTAGTTATTTTTTTTTTTCAATCCATTTTATATATTTCTCCGTGTATTGTAGTATTGCGTGTAAATATTTCGTGAATATTACTTTTGTAATCCTAGTGTTATAGTTGTTTGGTGCACGAGACGATTGTATACTGTTAAATAAAAAAAAATCAAACTATACATTATTGGCCTATAAACGGTATTAACTATATTTCAAAAATTAATGTTAGCGTTATTGATAACTGGTGAATTATTAACAGTGCGATTCAAACCATATTACTTTTAATTAAATTAATTTATTAAGCTAAAATAAAAAAAAAAAAATGTACATTTAATTATTTTTCAGTCGGTTCTATCAGAAAAATTTTTACTTTTGAAAATGGTACTAATTAGTTTTATGACTATTTAAAAAAAAAGCACTTTTATTCGCTAGTATCTTAATTGTCTTACCATACAATCAAAGGTTAAAAAATTTGATAATTTCAATGGATATGTTATTTTGCATGCTAAAAGCAATTAATGTCGAGGTATAAATAATTAATTTTGGTTTAAAATTTATTTTAATTCAGAATTTTACAGCTAATTAACAGATTGATTATGTATTATTATTACATTTTCTCTCAGTTTAATAAACTATAACCAAAACCATCTGTAAATGAATAATTAATTATTTCCTAAGATAAATTTTTTTAACATTATCAAAATATCGGTTGAACATTTTTCAAAATTAATTCTTAGAATTATTTTTTTGATATTAAATGAATTATCCCGGCCTATATACATTCCAGGGTTTTAAAAAGTAAGCTTTATTTTGTACATAAGAACAAAATGAAAATTGAAGTAGGCGATTAGGATTATAAAAATGGCATATCTTTTATATTTACTCTTATTATTAAGATACCTAATGTGATTGTTTTATTTTGAAGTAAAGTATATGTTTACTTAATATACTTAAAATTTAATTTTTATACCTTAAATTTTTTTTTATGTTTAGGATTAAAAAAAAAATAACAAAATTATGAAATTCTTCTTATATTAAACGAAAAAAAAAAGACGTAAAAGAAATACGAACTTTTTTTCCCATTTTGTATCGTGTTATAAGAATGATCTTCTAAAGTGTGTAGCAAATAACTTTTAAAATCAAACTCATAAAAGTTAAATTGGCTTACAATTTCTTTTATATGGCTAAACACGTTCATAAGAAAAATCAAAACTATTTCTTGAATAGATTTCATTTTATGCTTAAGAGTTAACCTTTAAGTGGTACTTTTACAATATTCAGTCGAAACAGGAAGCCGAAATAAAAATTAATTACATACCGTAACGGGGAAAAAAATCCTCCCAATGCACATTTTTATTTGAAAAAAAAAAAAAAAAAATATTAAAACTTGATTGAAGTCTATTAAGTCAACCTGAAAAGAATTACGATTTCAAAACGGAAGTTTTAAGAAGGAAAAGAAATATGATGGGATTTACAACTGAATGCTTGAATAAAACTCCTTCCTTTTCAAGTTAAAAAAGACTCGAATAATGCAAAGTTGATCTTAAATATACCGGAAAACAGGCCATTGTCAAGTTAAGGGACGAATCTTCGATATTTTTTGTAGCGAGAAAATGTGTAGCTTTTAAACCTTAGATTGAAAATAAATCACAGACCATTTTTACGGCTACTTTTCTATTAAAAAAATATAAAAAAAAATATATGAAAGCAGTGTGAAAAGTAATAAAGCATCGGAAGGAAAGCGGGACAAGAATGGTACATCCTGAGAAAATGTGGTAAAGACATCCATCGATTTCCTGTCATTGATGTTAAAAGGAAACTTATCTTCGATGCCCCCTGCACTGACATTGTAGTGAGATTTTTTGTTAGGTTTACAAAATACTACTGGAGTGGAATTGACAACTGTTTAAGGTTTTTGATACACCAATATATATCATAATGTAGTGAATAAAAAAATATTTTGATCATATCCTCAAAAAAGATTGAAAATTATATTTATAGCCCCTAACAATACGATCAAATATAGTAGAAGAATATATATAATAAAAGTAAATATATATGTAGTATCAAATACTTTTAAAACAATGAAATAGTTTGAATACGAGGGAATTCAGAACTAATATATATATATGTTACTGCATTTTATTTGCAAGAATTTATTTTTGCAATGTAAAAAGTTTAAAAATTAAATAAATTCCTTGCTTCTTAAAATTTTTTAAAAATTCTCTAAGAATCATACAGCATGGAACTTGCTTTGAGCCCCAATCTTCCTTGCATACAATATATATAATTTAAATTTATATTTATTAAATTTTAATTTAAATTAATGTAATTTATATATATATATATATATATATATATATATATATATATATATATATATATATTAAATTGTATGCAGGGAAGATTGGGTATCAAAATAAGTTTCATGCTGTAAGTTTTTAGAGATTTAAAAATTTTTTAAAATACAAGAAATTTGTTAAAATTTAAATTTTTTTACATTGCAAAATAAATTCTTTGTAAATTACGTAAGCGTTTAATTATAAAAAAAAGCGAATTTTCACAAAATTTCTGTCTCATATTTGTCTAAAACATTTATAAAAATCCAGCATTAGCTTGTAATTATTTAAAATGATTATAAATTTGATTATTGAAAACATTTACGAAAAGTTTATGTTTATTGTTTTTAAACTCTTTTTATAAATGACTGGGTATCAAAAGCAGGCATTATGTTAAAATTGAAAATTAAAGACTCTAACGAACTTTAGAAGAATGGCATAAAATTTATCTTTTCAAGTAATAATTTCTAAGTAAAAAAAAATTGTATGTCCTTTTTATTCATTTAACGAACATTAAGACATTCTATCAACGAATGTTTCATCACAACAGAAGCTGCCTCCTTCCTACCCTTCTTCCATGAGAACATATGGCTTCATGGACTTGGTCAACATGTTGCTGTTGATAAATAGGATAAAAAAATAAGGCGATAGAGACTATGAATGGAACAGAAAAACAGGATTATTACCACTACATGGGGATTAATTACCACTAATTTTTGTATACCAAATTTCATTGCTGAAATCTTTAATATTAAAACTAATATAGTGCTTAAATTTGCCATTTCAAAGAAGGCGGCAGTTACTACGCTGAAATGATGTTTCCATCAAAAGACAGATTGAGTTACATGCTCCGGAACGACAAATAACAGACTTCTAAGCCAAAAGCGCCGAAAAATGACAGCCACATTAATGCGAACAAACTTACGATCCTTCAGCCAACGCAGAACATAAAATATAAAACAGAAAAAAAAAAAATAACGTATCGAAACCAATTCCTCCAAAAAAAAAAAAACAAAGTAAACCTCATTAGAAGAAAATACCATGGTGAGTAACAAAAAATAAAATCCTTCCGATCTTCATATTAGTACGGCACTAGTTTCGTAAATCATCTCGATAAAGGGTGTGACGTCAAAGAAAAATGGAGCAAATGTCGTCTATTGTTCACCACCTCACTTATATTTTAACCGGGACAAACAAGTGCCAATAGATAAAAAACACGCACTGTAATGGTATCTTTTCCTGTAAACACAGGCTGTTTCATTATATAAAAGGCGTGTTGGGACAACTCCCGTTTATTATTATTCTACATCTCACTATTCTACTAGACAAGATGAACCAAGTGCTAGTATCTTATTAGTGTGGAGATACGTTGATTTTCTTGACTAATAAGCATATTTTGTTCGCATAAATAATACAGAGTTTTTAAGTAATTCTTACATAAATTTAATCATACATAAAGAAACAAAAAAAAAAAATTATTTTTTTTTTTTTTTTTTATTTATTATTTATTTTATAATGACATCATGTTTTCATTATTCTTTTCAAAAGACCCAACATTTTCTGCACCAGGGAAATTCTAGTGTTGTTGGCTAAAGGTTGTCCCAACACTGTCTTTGTATAATGCAATAACCTGTGTTTACAGAAAAATATATCATTACTGTGTGTGTTTTATCTATTGGCAGTTTGGAACGATCACTCGCGATTATGAGTTTCAAACTGCGGTGGTGCCAAGAAATCTATCCTTGGCTGAGACAAGGGGATCCCTTAATGTATATAGAGTATGAACATGAACATTACTGGAAGTTTGCATGGCCCCTTCTTCCTCAAATAAACTGCTTAAATTGATGGAATGAATTTTTCTGTAGTTTCGATTCTGTTTTCATTATTCTGGTATGCAATTTTATTAATTAATGTTTTATAAATAATGGTTTATTTTCATCAAAGGAATAAAAGATATTAATGTTGTTTCTTATCCCACTTGGTCGACAGCAACATCTATACCAAGTACATGAACACATGAGGTAAAAAATGTAGCTTTTTTAGTCGTTGAGCTTACGGCAAAAAACATGGAGCAGTCAAAGAGAGAAGTCAGATTTTACCCCCACGATGTTACACCCCGGGCACTGGGTACCGGCATTTTGCAACATGTATGGGCTACAGTAGGACTATTCTAACCCGGACTCACACGGGAAAAAATAAATAGATAATATTATAACTGCAAAAATAATGTCTTGAAAAAAAAAAAAAACTGTCTTGAAAAATAAATTTAGCTTAGAATAAATATTTCTTGAAATTTTTACATTTCAAAGCCCTTTTTTACACGGGTTTTTGTTTATTGCATTACTAACTTTACTTGTAAAGATTAGGAATGTATAAAGTAATTCATTATTTATTATGAGAGCATTAATATACAAAGATGAAATAAAGTTTTTCCTTTTTCACAGAAATAATAAAAATAAAATTTTAAACTAAATGGCACTTAAGGTATGAAATCACTATGATATAAATTACGTTTCAGAAACGCGATTAAACATTTCAACATAAATTTTTTATATGAAATATAACATTCTTTCACAAAAATTAAACTTCTTAAATCTATTTAGACAACAAATATTCCCCCTTTAGATCAAGAAACAATCAATGGCAATGATTAATTTAATAATAATTCATAACAATAAATACATAAATAATTCATCAGTAATTACTGGCATTCTATTAGCTGAAAAAACTTAATTTCCTATTTCGGGTATGCAATATATTTCTCTTTTAATCATCAAATTCCATGCCACTGAGGCTTAAGAATGAAATGTTGCTAAGAGAAATCTGTTACGCCGTTACTTAATTTGATTAATGCTACAAATATTTGGAATTCGCTACCAACTATCTTATGAAGATGTGTTCTGTCTTATTAGATTACTTACGCCCACAGAATAGTCATTATGCTTAACTGAATCATGACAAATGTTTGGTATTACAAATAGAAACACTTCCGATAAATTGTTTCCGAGTTATTGTCTTGCCGTATATTGCAAACAAAATAATTATATTATTTAGCAAAGGTACAACGTAAATTGCTCTATATCTTAGCATTTTCATGCTCCATTTATTATCTTTTAATATCTAGAAATCACGAATGGGATAGAACTTATGAATACTTAAAGTTTGAAAATTAATTAATCGGATTTACTTAGGTATGATTTATTCAAAATGTTTGAAATATTTCTAGGCTATGGCAATTTTAATAAACATGAGCATACTTTTATTAAAATTCTTCAGCGGAAACTGTAAATTTTACAAATATTTAGTAAGAAAACTAATTTCGATTTCAACGTTCTTCATTCAGATTTTTTATCTGTGTGCTGAACATCGTTGGACTTATGTATGCTACGAACAAACACCGACAAACGAAGAGAGGGTTTTCAGATTTAACTACCTGAAAGCCCTTTCCTTATCTCTCATTTTCATGTAGTATGAGTGAAAACTTTGTGAACCTCCCCTCAAGGTAGCTTAAATATCGATTCAAGATTTTTAAACACATTTTGCCATCTCTTTTCATTTCTGAAAGCAGTGACTACAACGGACGCCACCAATGAATGTGATCCTGGAGCCTCCAGCACGTTAACTACACACACTACCACTGGAGCACGAATCGGATCATTTAGTAATTGAATATAGACTATTAGCATAAATGATCAAGACTATAATTTTCTTTACTTCAGTAGCAAATGGTAGTAATAAATTTCCAAATTTTATCTTTCTCTTTCTTGTTTATACAGGTGTTACTAAGAACCCCTATTTTGAACATGTTAGGCCAGCTTCAGTATTCTGACACTAGCAAAAGTGAGAAGATGTAGCTTCCATTTGACCGAGGAACCAAAAAACGGGGGCAAGACAATATAGAAATGTTAAAATCTTCATGATGGTGGGCATCATTTTGGCAATGATAAGGGGGATTTTCATTGGTAAGTATCGCACCAAATCTATTCAATTTCTGAAGCAGAAATTATAAATACTCAACCCCGATCGAAATGTATATCTGTGCATTATAGCATGCCAAATAACATGTATTAACGCCCTTGAGTGATATATTTTCGTTTAAGATAACCCTTTATTTACCTGACATTAATTGAAAAGACTAACTTTATAGTTGTATAATAAAATTTTGAAGGTAGTTTATTAAAAATATAAAAAAGAGCCTTTCGTTATTCAAAAAAATTCTTCTGGAAAATGTCAGGATAATTTTTCATATGTCATAAATCGCTATGGCAATCTATGAACTTGACAAATAGTCTGATAGTACCATTGTAAATTTTACTCTCTTTTGATGTCAAAAATTTTGAAAATCTTTTAAAGTCTACCAAACACACTGTATTCAGTTTCTACTAAATAATTTCAACGAAGCGTAGATAAGGTTGGAACGCTTTGTATCATTCGAGCACTGGCAAAAGTACAGCTTTTTATCACGTCTAAGCAAAGAAAAATGTGTCCTGCGAAAGAATACTGGATCATTAGGACTTCGTGAATCTATTAAATCCTACTCAGAAAATTGGTTAATGCAAAAAAAAAGTCTATTCTGATAAGAAAAGAATTAGATAAAAAGAAGAGAAAAGCAATTTTCGTTGAATTACTTTCTAATGTTATTCTTTGGAAATAAGGTTCACGAGAATTAATGTACTTTGAAATAAAAAGAATTTTGATTTCAAAATGGCGGATTTTTCACTTGAAATTAATAGAATATTTAAATAACGCGACCTATTTTTTTAATTCAAGTTTTCTTGTAGAGATGCTATATTCAAATTAGAGAGAGCTTCTTAAAAACTAAATTTACAAATTAGCAATACGATATTGAGCAATTTTTGCACAATTTAAATGAAAATCCATTAACACCAAAATTCCTTAAAAATATAAGTAATCTTTAAAAATATCCAATAAATGTATAAAGGTAAAAATATTCATCTTTTTATCGAAATTTTAATGTTAGAATGTTAAAAGAATACAATAACTGAAATTTATTTTTTATTAATAGTGCACTATATTGCTTAAAAATAAATAGTCAAAACGACGCACTGCATGTTTCCTATATATTTTTATTCCTCTGAAACAAAATTTTATTTTGAAATTATATAATAATAACAGAATATGTAATTAAAAAAATAACAATAAAATAAATAAAAAGCGATTTAGTAAGATTTTAAATTGGGCAGTTTAATGCTTTGATGAAATTGTTGTGAAATTTATTTATAAATGAACTCATGATGAAGAAAAATTGATCATCTAACTAAAAATATTATCTTTATCCTTGCCATTTATATCCATGGCCATTTCCTATTTGATTAGAAAGGCATACACATATCTAACAAAATTAATTCTTCGTATGCATTAAAACTAGCAATAATGCTGCAGAAAGAAATTAATAAATTCATACCAATTAGAGTATAAAATAAGTCGCAAATGTTCCATTTCATATTAAAGAACAAGCCAAAATTCTAATGGAAATTAAAAAGAATTTTAGAAATTGTTAAAAAAATTTCTTTAGCTATTAAGGTAGATATAATTTACATTTGTTTGATGAATTTAATACATGCTAAATAGTGTTTCAATAAAATTCCTGTAAAATAAATTCTTAAGACTATAATAAGAAAGTAATGTGAAAGTCCAATTAACATTTAAAAAACAAAATTTTAAAATAATTAAATAATATGAGACATAAAAAGCTGTAGGAATTTTAATATGCAACTTTTTCTAGGGAAACATAAATAAATCTAGAAGGTTACACACAGTAATATTTTATTTAATAAAAAATGTCAAACCGTTTTATTTTAGAAATATTCACTCTTATCACACACACAAAAAATGAAAGAAAAAATATTAGAATAAACAACCCTGGATTTAGGACCATATCATACTTAATACGTTTTTATCAAAGCGCAATAAATTGGAGTCAGTTTTCACTCAATTTTTGGTATTTAATGGTGAGATAGATTTTCAAAATATCAATCTCGAGATATGAAATCTTTACTAACAGCATAAAATACGCATTGATGTTTTTGAAGCCTAGATAAAGTTGCTTTTTTATCATAAATGAAAGTGAATTTTACAAGATTTATACATGGCTTAACATTTTTTTATTTATTTTTTGCTGGTGTGACGGTTTTATTATCACTAACAAAAGAACATAACTTTTAAAATTGTCATTGAACACTATTGTCTCTCAATGCTATGTGAAATGTTTTACATCTTTCTTTGTCCAAATACTTTTTATCATTATAATTTTTAAAATCACGTTGTTCGTGCATTTTGGGTTCTGCTTCACTACACTTTTATCAGAAAAATGTGATCATCTCTGTATAAAAAGAGGAGGTTTTTCCATCACATTTTCTTATGAATTTCATAGTTCTTGAAGTATGTTAAATAAATGAAAATTTTAAATTTTAAACACGTATATGCATCTATTGAAAGCGTCATAAGTTTTATACATTAATCATGAAAGTTAGATTAAAAGAATAAAAAAAGTCTGATCATAATTGGAAATGAATGGATATAAATAATATTTTTATAATGTTAACATTTTCAAATGCAATTACTTAACAAAATTCATTTTTAAAAGAATTTTTTGAATACTGCAAAATACTTTTAAAATGCTGAAAACATATACTTGCTTTAATGAAGATTTTAAAATCATAATACTATCGCAATTGCTTTAATTGATTAGAAATTTTTATAATATATTAGCCAGTTGTCACAGATGAAAATTAATTTTCTTTAAATGTATATACATATGGAGGGGAAAATTTGAAAAGGCTGTCATTATAATGTAACACAATAAATAAATAATTAAAGTTTTTATTTAAATAAAAATGCTACCTAAATAGTGCTAAATTATGAAAACAAGTATAAAAACATTTATATTTTCTTAAAACATCTTCACCCAAAATGAATATTTTTTGTGTGGATTATAATTTCAAATATCAAATAATATTTCAATTCTCAAAATGATCTAATTTTTTAAACAAATTTTGAATATCATCTTGAAAAAATAATAATATTCAGTTGTGTATATTTATGTACAATAAAACAGTATTTAAGATTTAAATATTGTTTTAATAATAATACTAATATATAATTTTAATAATAAATTAATATATAATAATATATATTCTACAATATATATTATTATATATTAAATTTTATGACCTTTTAAAGACAATGTAAATAATGCAGAACATGATTTTAAACTTAATTTTGAATTCAACATTTATTTAATTTCATTTGGAGAATTAATAAAAGTGTAGTTAAATTTAGAATTAATGTATTAATTTGCTACTTTTTTAAAAAAAAATTAATCTATTACTGCTTTCGAGAAAATAATACAGAAATAAACAGGTATATATCAAATTTAAAAGGTAATAAAAATATTATTCAGAAGCATTATCATTTTTGCATTATTAAGCATATCCTATTTCGCCAATCAAGCTTTAAATTTCTCATTATATACATATATTTATAGATTCAATATTTCCATATAGTAATTGAAAATTAATATATTTATTTATGATAAAAATATTTAAATTAAAAAGTACCGAACTCATTACTCGCTATCCGAAAAATGTAAGTTTAAAAATGGAAAAGTATCGGTAAGCCTAGCATTAATTAGTCAGATCCCAAAGTATAAGAACTAGGTCATAGAATTTTGAATATCAGGGAGACCTAGTCTAAAATTGGGAAGATAAATCGTCAATGGTTTGTGACTTTGTATCTTTTACCTATTGAATTTTACTCGGTGTATCTGCATTTGAGTGTGTGTGCATGCATGTGTAATTCTCGAATTATTATCTATGGAACTATCATATACCTTAAATAATTAAATAAACTTAAAGAGATTCCAGGACTATTAAATAATTTTCAAATGCTCGTTTAACAATATAAAATGCAAGAGGATATTTAAAAAAAAATTCTCTTAAGAGTTCGATTTTTAAGTGGAGGTCGTTTTTAATTCCTAGCGTTTGCAAAATTGTCCAATAGAAACAAAAATTATAACTAAAACCTGTACAAATTAAAAATATATTTTACAAAATTAAGCTACATTATAAATTGATTTTTTTGCCAGAAAGAATGAATTACAATTCTCGTTGAAAGCCTACCAAATGCTTTTAACTTGAAAGGAAATCTTCCTTTTTATTAGTTTTTTTAAATATTCAGTTACCGCTTCAGGATTTTAAAATCAACTTTATAAAAATGAAGGTAAAAATAGAATATAACCCTCATTCTTCCTGCTGTACGTCTTAAATTATTCACATTTGCTTGTTACAAAACCCACCTTTGAAAATCAAAAGAACTTTCAAAAAGAGAGTGTAAAATTAGCCCAAGATAAAAGATAGAACCTCCTCTGCAATTAAAAAAATGTTTGCTTGGAAGCAAAAACTGATGTCTGAATCATCGTTTAAAGGAAGAACTTTTATTGTTTTTGTGCAATTACTTTGAAAACTCTCAGTTGTCAGAAAGAAATTAAGAGGTCTACTAACTTTCATGTCTTATGTTGACAAATTGGTAATAATAAACCTAATTTATGATTTAACTGTCATATTAAATAAATATAGCATCTAATATTTTTATTTTGATCCTTCCTGTTTAAAAATATCCCTAACACTACGAGTGAAAGAAGTGTAGAAGTTCAAAATGGCAGTGAAAAAAGGTTATTTAATTCTAATATCGAAGGAAAATATATAAACATCCCAGAAGAATTTCAATTTTTGAGTGACTTCTTTGTATTCCATTTTTAAATGTTAATTAAAAGTAACGTTTATTGTTAATATTAATTAAAAATTAAATGATAATTGAACAAATGTATTAGAATGTTTAAATGGAATATATAACACGGGCTTTATCTAAAATATTTGCTTTTGAAATTTTTAATCTTGTTTTTATTGAGGAGAAGGTACTGTAATTTTTCCCGGAAAGGATTTCATTAATATAAAAAGCTCCTTTATTTTTAAATTTCTCATGGACAGTGGCCCATATATGTATGCTTAGTTCTTTTTTAAAATTAAAATAACGAGTTTTGAATTTTAAAATACTGAATTTCTTGAAAAATGAGTATTATTATGAAATAAAAATCTGCTTACTTCAAAAACTCTGACCAATGAAAATAAAGAAATCGTCACTTGACAATACCGCACAATATTTCGTAACAATATTCAACAACATTTCATTGTAGAAATTGCAACGCTAGACTGCATAGTACGATGGTGTAAAAATTGAAAAGTCACCGCATTTGTGAAAAAGCATAAAGAAACTGTATGTATAAAATATTTTCATTCGCAATTTATTATTAAAGTTCAATAGCTACAAATGTAAAAATTTATTTTGTGCATATGTCCTCTTTATGATTATTTATATCTCAATTAATTGTTGCCATTATAAAAAATAAATAAAATATTAAATAACTTTTCCCTCGATTTACAAAAATTGTCCATTAATACGTGAATCAAAGCATTGAATTCAAATCTGCAGATACATCAAATTTTCTCCATAAACGCAATAAATATATTAGTACATCTGAATCAATGAAGTTAATTAATAATTTAGGAGACCTAGTTTATTTTATAAGTTGATTCATTAGAAAGAATATAAAAAACGCACATTTGTCTGTTTTATCTTCAAGCTAGTTTTCTTTTGATCATTGTAATCCATATCTGTTCATTGGGTTAGAATAATATATTTTTGTAAAATCATGGTTTCCTAAATTTAAGCATTTTTTTTAAATGACTTCTTCATTCATTGCATTCATCATACAGTCCAAAAAATTATTTTTTTCAATAAGCATCGCAATGTATAAAAAATTTCTTTTTTTTCAAACAGGAATATTAAATTAAAAAACTTGTGAAGCCTCTAAGAAATTCTAATTTTAAACTTGTAGAATTATTTTCTGACCATAATAGATGAGTTTTTGTGTGATCAACCAATAAAAGTCTTAAAAAGGAAAAGCAATTTTATTTCAATTTACTGTTACCTCTTTCTATTAAGTCTTGATCTTAATCAAGACGACACGTTAAATTTTTACTTCCTTATTGAAATAAATATTTTTTTTAAGTTTTGAGGAATATTTGTTTTTATTAATCAACAATATACTTGTTTAATTATTTGATAATTATATATTAAAAGTTATTTAAAAAATAATTAATATCATACGTTTTCAAAATAATATAAAAAAATTTTGAATAAATTATTTATTTTACAAATATATGCAAAATTTACATATCAGTTGAACTGCTATTTAAACATAAATTACATTACATTTAAAATAATAAAAGTAGTTTAGAAAATTACAAAAGACTTCCTAATACCTCTGCGATGTGAAAAGAGTTAGAAATTTGAAATAACCAAATCTGTCCACGACATTCAGTAACTAAAATAGCACTGTTATTGCCATAAGTTATAAAAAACCATTAATATTACTAATGTGATAATTCTAGAATTTTGATTTAAAGGATAAATGCTATGAGAAAATTGTCAGAAAATGAAATTCATATAAATATTGTTTACAATGATAATCATTCTTAAAATATAAAACCAGTAACAGATTTAAAAAATTATCACTTCTGACAAGTTGTGGAAAAAATACATTATTTCACTATGTTTTTTTCAAAAAACAATTATTAAAAAATTCAGATGTAAAATTTGTAAGCGACATTTATTAACCAACAGACTGAAAATTTGAATATTTTTCAAATTAGAAACATTTTACAAGCCGTCTAAAGATTTGATGCATAAAGTCTAGAAACGAAGTAATACTCCCTTTTATATGTTTGAAAAGAGTACGAAGCAACTAAAAGTGAATATTTGAACATTCTTCTACCCCACCGAAATATTTCTACAGAAACAATAAAACGCATGCTTACATTAATGACTCGAAAAACGGCCAAATTTGTGTTGGGCCTTAAGGAAAAAAAAAAACATAACAGCTACACTTTCTCACATCTCACGATCCTCTTCCTCTACTTCCGACAATTGTAAAATTTATTTTATGGGCACTTTTACTCTGGGAAACGGCTCTTTCTTAAAGACTAATGTTTTGCATAAACTCATACAAAAAACGTTTATCAAGGAAATAAGAAAAATTCAAAATAAACTTCTTTCGTATTCGCGCTTAGTGTTAAAAAGATAGGATCTGAGCTGAAGACCAGAAAATTCATTGAGGATTTTCCCTAAAGGTCCATTGCCAACAAACATGTACTTTCTAAAAGGAAAAGAGATGGATACGGTTGCTATAGCAACGCAGCATCCTCGTTGCTATGCAAGCACATTTTCACATGGGGCTAGCTGTCGTGAACTTTACACGTGGATGCGATATCATAGGGGCACTTGGCACATTGCCTTAAGCCTTACTATTGCCTGATGTGTTATTTGAAATGCGATGAAAAATTATTACTTAAAGTTGGGGTCATGGTTAGAGATAAAGGTTAGTAGGAAAAATGTCAACTGATACTGATGAAATTTATGGAGGAAATACATCAATTCCTGTATTAAATTTAGATAATTTGCCCCAAGGAGTTTTTCAGTAACCCAATGGACACGTATATATCACGATTAACAGAGAAGATATCTTTTGGAATTGACTTCACAGTCTTACAGCTTTATGATATTTATTTTGAGCCTGCCTCGTTCTGATAACGTGACTAAGTTAAGAATGAAAAGAAATGTAAAATAAAATAAATTTGTGCGTTGTAAAAAATAGTATTAAAAAAAAAACCAAGACAGCTGTAATACGAAAAAAAAATTATTGAAAGCAAAATAAAGATTTTTTTTATTTCTATAATTTCGTGTACATGAACCAAGTGAATTAAAATTATTTTACAAAAAAGTTACATACAGAAGTAAATACTAATTCACTCTCATACTACCTCACACTCATCGATTAATATTTTCCCTTCTTACATTAGTAAATAGTCAAATAGAATTATTTTTTTATTAATATTTTGTAAATTATTAATAATGCTCTGAATAAAAATACGTCATGAATACTTAAATTTATTTTACTATTAATTTAAATAAATTTCACTAGGCAAATTACAAATAATTTTTATGAATTAAAAATTTAATAAACTTATCAGATTTTGAAATTCTGAATAATAACACAGCCGTATCATTATATCGCTCTATAATTTTAAAACTTTTTATTTAATAGGTTGCTCTTACAAAACTTGCGATAAAATAATATAAAAGTCATAATTTTGTTTTTAAAAAAAATAAACAACAAAGCATTATGAATTAAAAATGTAATAAAAAGGACTTTCTTATTGATTTTTACATTCCAGATTTAAAATATAAAAGTAATTTTACTTCGGAAAAGACCCTGATTTAATGCTAATAGTTGAAAATTTTTCATGTTTTTATTATTTAATGTCAATATATTTTTGTATTTAAATGCAGTAATAAATGCATAATAAAAAAGAGTAAAATAGTAATAAATAGTTTAATAATCTCTAATTAAGTTTTTAAATTATTAAATTTTCTTTTAAATAACATCTAAAATTGGAAAAACATCAATTTGGAAACTGTGTGAATCAGCTGTTAAAATGAATCTTCATTGCTTTTCTAGTTTTTCAAAGTTAAATCTCAAAACATCATAAAAAGGGCTTTTATTTCTAAAATATTTAGTTTTTCGGTATATAGATTAAGAAAAATTTTGTAAAAACTTAACATTTTGGATTTATAAACGTGATTTAAAACATCTATCAGTTAGTATAAATAATATTTTGTTGTTATTTAAGAGCTTGTATTTGAGAATTTAATAAAAAATTTATCGAAATTTGTTTACAAAACCTCAAAAAATAGAACGAAAAAAATAACTTAAATCTCTGTCAGATTTGTAGCCCAGAATAGATTTGATAATGGAAAACAAACTAAAATTTATTAAATTTATTGAAAGATCATAATTTCCTGACATTTACTCTTATCATAATTCAGTTAATTTTTTTTCAATAACATAAAGCATTTCAAAGCCATAATTTACTTAAAATTTCTAGTATAATAATATTTGATGAAACCTTTTTTCCAGTCAAATTAACGATAGGAAAATAAAAATATTACGAAGACATGAGCTTGATCAATAAGAAAAAGAAAATTTTTGTAGTACGTCCTCTATTAACCTAAAAAGGATTTTCTAAGCTTAGTTTAAAATAAAGAACTTTCCTCATAACTGATTTTTTTTTTCTAAAAGAAAAGATCTAGTTAAATCTATTCTTTTCACAAATGAAAGTACCATCTACCTTAACGGAATTAATTTTTTAGAAACTATTCCAGTAAAGGTATGTAAGCAAATTAAACGAATTTCGATTTCTTCAAATGAGTGCAATAAAGAAAAAGACATATGGTTCCGAGTTTGAAATAAAACTCATTTAAAAGTTTCCAAACAACTTTCGGAAATTGAATTTGAATTTGAAATAATTTCCACACCTCCAGAAAGATCTAGATTAATTACTTAAATCTTTTCTCTGAAGTTTTAGGAAGCAACTTTGCTTATTCCATAAAGGATTTCATTAAAAATGAAAATCACGGATTGGGACGCGCTTGCTGGAGGATTCCTTCTTTGCCAACAGAAACGAAATTTCATTCTGTTCTGTTAAATTAAATCCTCAGTTTGAAACCCCTTCTGACTGATAACGCTGCTTCGAGGGGGAAGGAATAGCCAGCAAGATATTAAGCAAAAGACATTTCCATTAAGCTTTCTTCCATTCATTACGGAGGCGAAGTAATAAAAAGGAATTCGAATAGTAGAGGAACTACTTTCAGTGATAGGCCATTGTGATAGCGCCAAATTGTGCCAAGGATTCAGACAGGCAACAATGAGGGAACATTCTCGGCAACTGGGATAAGAATCCTTTCGTCAAAGAGATCATCACAGTAACCAAGAGGAATGCCGGATTTCCTGACAATTAAAAGCTTTAGAATTGTTTACATGGCATCGGCCAACTTACTTTCCAACTTGAATAATTAGCTTCATCAATCAAGACCACATAGTCTATTACTTCCCATTGAAATTAGAGCGATTTTAGTTGATTAAAGAACTCTAGCTTTGTAGAATGTTAGTGGAAAGTATAAACGTTTTCTTGACGTCAAGAAGGTCAACAAGTTAAACACTAATTAAGTGTTCATCTATTTTTCTTCTCATTGTAAGAAATTTTTCCATTCTTTCTGTGTCTAATGGGCTAAAATATTTGTAACTGTTTTTAAATTGAATTTTCACTAATAATTTGGCATCAAAAGTTTATTATATTTGTTTTCTGCAAATTTTGAAAATACCACATTCTTAACTTATTGTCTGAATTCATTTTAAAGATTATTTTTCAAAATTTCTCTTATGTATTTAAAGCTATTAATAATAAGAAGAAAGACAATATAAAAATTTGAAAATTAGTAAAATTATAAGCATTTTCTTTTCTTTTCTTTGAAACTGTTTTTCGATCTACTGCCTATATCGCATTTATCACACTACACGAAGTATACCATTGTGTTCCTTTTGATACCCTGCTAAAATAAATTTGCAGATAAATGACAGTTATAGCATCTAAAATTATTGTTATTTTCAAGTAGATCAGCTGATTAAAGCAGCGCTGAATCTAAAATTTATAAATTTCTTCTAAAGGTTATCAATATTTTTTATTCTCTGCAATATCAGAACAAGTATATATCATGCTCGGGTTTCTCTGTTACATTAACATGCTAAATACGCAAAGCCTATAGTAGCTTCAATATATTTTATTTTAAAATATATTAATTTGCGAGCTAATCCTTGAGTCAGATAAATATTAATATTGTTCTAAAATGCGAGGTATCTTAAAATTATTTTCAAAATAACACAATTTTTTTAAAAATTGAATTAATGAAATTTGTTTTATGTTGTAAAGTTAATTATTTTGTTCTCCTTATCATTATAACGAGAACGAATGATCTAGCTTTTAATTTGCTTTAAGTTGATATTTGATTAAGAGGAATGAAACCAAACTTTATTATATAATGGCTGTTATCAAAATTCATATAGTATATAACATATCTTTAAATGACCAAAGACATGTTTTAATAATTTTCATTTAGCTTTTGTATTAAAAACAGTTGTTTTGACTTATTTTAAAAAAACGGAATCATTAAGGTTATTTGATTTAAACTAAAATTATAATTGTCACCTATTGATGAAATTCGGAGAAATTTTTAAATGAAATTAAATATTCATGAATAATGGCTTAGAATATTTTTATAGTTATATATATCGCATAAAGAAAATATTGCTTTATAATTTATTGTGTGATATCGACATTTCTTGATTTCTAATATTAATAAGAAATCAAACAAAAATCTCAAGCGGCTATTAAAATAATAATAAAAATAATGTAGCAAGTAACATACTTTACGTACCAGGAAAAAAAAATTTCATTGTTTATCTATTTGAAGAACAATTCAAACTCAGTTGTTTGCTTCACTGGTTGAAAAGAACTTTTTCCTCAAAGTAAAAACATCTGCTAAATACTTCTCTCATAGCAAAAAAAGCAGATGTTTTCTTCCAATGATTAATGGTGTACTTAAAAGCTTACGTTTCGGTACGACTCAGCTGCATAACGATCTTGAAAAAAATTTAAGCACGGATATAAATATTAGCATTTAAAATAATACCATTAATGAGATTTATTTTGATAGTATATGCATAATTTCGCTCTAATATATATGTATTTTAAAATCAATATAAACATAAAAGGTATTTAATATATTATAATAATCTAAATTAAAAAAAATTATTTCCTGTAGTGATTGTAAATATCATTCAGCTGCCTATTACAAATTAAATTGTTAACAACATTATGTACAATTTATTGCACATTTTATCTTTATTTTACTTATTATTATTCCCTTTATTTAATTATTTTCCTCATTATCTTATTAATGAAATATATAAATGATCTCGTACCATTAATTATTAATTTCATCATCACGCAAGTCATCTATTTTTATAATAATTCTTTTCTATTTTCCTATTTTTTAGGAAGGACATATTATAAAATTACATATTTAAAGTTACCTTTATGAAAAATATTAAAAAATTGAATTACTGAAATCTGTAATCTTACGTATAAGAAGTACATCTAAAAAAAAAAAAAAAATTACAACTACTGAAGTTAAAGAAAAATCAAATCCTAATGCATGTAGCATAAAAAAAATAATTGAATTTAGTTATAATATGTAAAATATCACTGAAACAAACTTTCTTTGTAAGGTATCTATTAATGTGTATATCAGAATTGATATATTTAATAACAGTCATAATATCCCAAAAGAATCAGTGTTATAAGTCAAAAGAATTAAAAAATAGTAATTAAATTTGAATAAGTGGGAAAATTTGAACCATGACACCTTTTAAGGATTGAAATGCATTCCACTGATGCTTGAATTCAGTGAAGGAAAAAAAAAAAAGCTCCACTTTATAAATGATTAAAAAATTATTGTTGTGGAGTTAAACTGTGTTCTACGTTTAATTTAAAAGGAAGAAAAAAAATGTGAGACTTTTTTTTATTTTACAATTCAATAGTATTATTCTTGCAAAAGGAATGAGATCAGTGGTGAACTATATCACGTTAAACGATTCCCTTCCTAATTAAATGGACAGTATAGTTTACTAATATTTTGAAGAAATATATTCATATACATTTTAAAATGGTTTTCAAATTAATTCTTGGAATACATTTCTGAATTAAAGTAAACCAAATGTGAATTATAATTTTTAAATTTATTGTTAGATAAATAATTTTTTCCCTTGCATATTTTAATAGACTGTGATAAAGTTAAATTTTTTATGATAAAAATTGTAGCAAACATCAAAATATTTTGAAAATTGTGTGTAAATAATATGTCCAAGAATTGAAAAAAAACCTGCATATTTATTTTTTACAAGTAAGGAGCTTATAAAACTTAATGACTCAGTTAGAAATAAAAGTAAAGATGATTATTAACATATGTTATTGTAATCACGAAATAAAATATCATGGCACATGACTAATTCTTAACCATAATATAAGAAAAGTAATTTTAACGAGCAATTACAAAGTACTCATAAATTTTATTTAAGAAATTAACATTTTTTAAAGGAGAAAAAGAGTCATGAATTAATTTTTCAATTACCTACTTTGTAATTAAAAATATGGAGTTGTAAAGGCAATGAATTAAAAATATTTTGTTTTTACGTGGCATCTAAAGTTTTTGTCGATGCATTTAGAAAAATGTTAAAAAACTGTCTTCTTTTAGTGCTTGTTTAGTTCATTTCACAAACTGATACAAGTAAAAAATAGTAATAGTAGAATAACAGTAAAAAATAGCAAAAAACCTAGTTAAAACTCTCTGCCGCTTTATTATTCAGATTATATATTTATTTTATATATAATATATTACTTCCAAGTAATTTAATTGAGTTCCTTACATTACATGCATGGTTTAATTTTGAAATTTTTCCAATAAAATTTTAGTTATTCTTAATAAGGATACTTTATCTTTTGCTTATTTATTAATTACCCTTGAAAAGTATATTAAATTTCAGTAAGTTAATTCATTGATGGACATAGCATTTTCTAGTCAGTATATTTTTGGCTAATATAGAATATAAGAATATGCAGATCTAAAACTAATGAATTTGCTCATCAATATTCAAGAGCCAATTTTTGAACATTAATCCTACAATTAAAATATCCATAACTCTGTTTTAAGCAATTGGAAATAAATAATAAATACAATATTGATTTTCTTTTCAATCAAAAGAACAGAAAAATAAGTAGTTATTACAGACTCAGACTACTCGGTATGCATAAATAATATTTAAGATATTCACGATAAAGCTTCAAATAAAAAACAACTAAATAAAATATTGATAACAATAAAAATATCAATTCGAACAAAAGAATCAATTATAGCAACAAAAAATTGAGCGGATTAATGTGGGGCCTACTTTTCATTAGTCTGTAAAATGCCAAAGGTTAGGAGATTCTTTATTCAACTCTCTTTTATGTTTGAATAAAGCTTGCTAGAGTTCAAACACACATCATTGTATAGTGATAGTGAGATGAGCGAATTTCTTCTCCTTTTATCCTGAGAGACAAAAGGAAAAGAGAAAGGTGAGAAACAACTACAATGGAACTTTAATTCCCTCATGTTAAGAGAAATAAATACTTTACTTAAAAAGGGGAAAAAAATACAAATTCCTTTCTTGCAAGAAAATTTTTGTTGCTATTTTTATATTGAATTACAACTCTATTTTCCCTTCCAAATTGGATAGTAGTGGAATAATTTAAAAAGAATATTGTGAACTTGGATTGAAATTAATTATACTTTTATTGATATTTATCAAAAAGTGACTTGAAATGTCTAGTTTAGCAACTTGTTACAGGAAACTAAACTAATGAAGAAAGGTCGAAATTTGTGGTGAATTGTAACTAGGAAAACTGTTTTGCCCTTACTTATTCTGTTTATATACGTATTCTCTTGACTTACTTAGCATATGAAGCAATTGCCAGTCAAACTATATGAAAAATGTTTCATAAACGTTTTTACAAGGAGAGCTGTGATACAGTACAGTGGTTTCCTCTAGTTAGTTCTTCTAGTTAAGTAAGTTATCATATAATAGTGTTCTATACTGAATGATTACCGTAAGTATAAAGTGTATCTTATACACAATAAAAATAATCCAAACCCACAACTTAATTTGCGATGCTCCTTAAAAGGCATAATATTCTTTTTGTTTATTTTATAAACTTTATATATTACAAAAGTAATATGTATGATCAGTAAAATTGATACAAAAGTGTTCGAATTAAAAAAAAATATTTATTCTTTATCATGTCATGGAACATTTTTAATAAGTTGTTCAAGTTTTTGGCATTTATTTCTTTATCAATCTTTTAATGTCAGAGATGATGCATATATATACATATATTAAACGTCCTTTATAAGCATTTATTGTTTATAAATGATTAATTAAGAACTAAAATTTGTAAAATCATTGCTTTTCATCACTGAAATATCTATTTTTAATAACATATAATCTAATGAAGGGTAAAACAAATTTATTTAATATTTATTCAGCAAAACTCTTCAGTGTTTATAGCTCGCAATTATTAGGATACGGTATAATGAATACTACATGAAAAACATTCAGTTATTAAAATATATACTTCCAACTTTTTTTTTTTTAACATGCAGCTTTTGTTATTTTGTTCAATTAGTTTTATATATTACATTGAAATTTTTATCTATTACCACCACTTTTACGCAGGAAAATAGAGTCCTTTCAAATTGAATTCAATGAGCTGACTGACGAGTGGACAACTATTTTAAATATCTAACAATCAAACTAAATCGCAGGATTATGAATCATGGTTTAATCGATAATTCATTTGTTTTTCAAATCGAATAACTTTTTAACATGTTTATGTGTTTGTTTAAATATTTATGATTTTAAACGTAACTGACAAAGTTTCTATAAATTTAATAAAGCTAGCAATAACATTTTCTATTCATTCAAACAATAACTATAACATTTCTGGATTGTTCTTCTAAAGTTAAACTTTATTCTGTCTATATAATATCATTTTTCATTGTTTTAAAACAGCAGCCAAAACGCATTGAAATTTAATACGGTTGAATATAATATCTATTAAAAGGAAATGGGTGTTGATTTAGCAAACCATAAGTTTATCGAAAAGGAAGTGCTATGAATTTATCATAACTCGTATGAATTATATTTGAATCCATTATTGTGAAACATTTAAACTTCAGCTTTCAATATCTCGAAGGAAATACTATAAGTACTTTTTTTCTTTATCGCTATTTACTCTGAAATAAAGTTTCTTTTGTTTAATGTAGCATAAATTCAACAAACCTAGAACCACTCGTTCGTGTATTTGACAAATGTGTTCCTGTCGGAAGGTCTGCAGATTGATCTTGATCTCATAAAGAAACTTAAAAAAAAAAAAAATCATTGACGAAGAAGGTATTAAGAATTGGAACACTGAGAAGGAAAAAAGAAGTTGCCTTTCTTGCAGTATTATCTCTGAAAATTTTGTGACACTAAAGAAATATAAACAAAACAGCAAAACAAAAAGAAAAAAAAAAAAGTAAAAGAAAGAAAAAAAACTTTATTTGTTGCAACAAAACAATCTTTTAAGGTATTTAAAAGTGCCATGTTGCATGATTGATTGTTTCTATTAAGCAGCTAATTTGAAAATAATACATGATAAATTAAACGGGAGATAAAGATTTAAACATGAAAAGAAATATTTATTAAAAATACAGAAAACAAATTTGAATAGCCGAAACATTCACAAATAAACAATTAGTTATGTATTTTATCAAAAAGCTTTTGATGTGTTATAGGGGTTATTAATTGTTTCCTTAGGTAAACCAAAAGTTAAAAGAATTCAGAACAATATTTAACTACAAGATTAATCATGTGTGAATACAATTTAAACCTATGTACGGTTTTTCTTCTTCAAATGTAGGATTTTTCCTCAATGCATTGCATATAAACTTAGAATAATCTGCTCGTGAATTGAAGTTTATTGATCATATTACAATGGGATCACCATTTTGGTGGATCTGTGTTGGTACTTGGTCCCAGTATAAGGTGAACCTTCAAAGGGGTGGCTTCTAGGATTCACACTGTCATCTATCCTCACAAATCCAGAAGAAAAACTTTCCACGTACTAATATGCAGTGCTCATTTCTATCACCGATGCATGAACTTAAGTTCCAGATTGAATTCTGGGCACTAAGTTTCTATGGATAAAAAAATCCAATCCACTTCTCAGATAACTCCAAATTTACTTAAGGTTTGATGTTATGACAATTTTAAGTCTTGAATTAATAAATCTTTTCAAAAACAATTTTAATTTTGGCAATTGATCTATAATTGAAAAAACTTTTTTTTTTTTTATTTTAATTATTATATGTTTATTGCAAACAAGGAATCGGAAACAACATGTAGAGAATAAAAGAAGAAATACTATTTGAATGCATAGAATAATATATTGTTTATATTCAAGCTTAAAGAAGTGTATTTCTTCCCAAACAATAATGTATCAAGCATAGTTGAAGAAAATAAATACATTTTTCTTGTAGTAACTCTTGCCATATTTGAGCTCATTAGGAATGTAATGTTTCACAGAAACACAAAAACTAAAATTTGATGAAACTTAAATGCTAAAAATAATTAATGTATATGATATGCAAAATATAACTTAAATGACATATTTAATGTAAATGTGCAATTTACTTCACTATTGTACTATACCACATTAACCACAGAAACGTCGGAATTTTAACAATTTCGACGATACAACATAACAGCAGGGGACCTCCAAAACAACAACAGGCTAGGCCAGGGGTCGGCAACCTGCGGCTCGCGAGCCACATGCGGCTCTTTGGATATGAAGCGGCGGCTCTTTAGTTCCATACGCAAATATTATTTATTTTATCAAAAAAAAACATTTAAAAATAGTTCTGAATCGATTAACGAGGATTAGGCACCGATTCTATCTCAGCCACTTGTACTCGCTTTTCACCGCACCCCTCCCCCGTGACATGCGTCATCACTGTCGTCAGTCCATCGGAAGCTCTCGAATGACGCCGTCGTCGGCTGTTTCTATGTAGGTTTTAATTCGAATTTGGCTTCTTTGCGGCGTCACTAGAAATTGCAAAAAAAAAAAAAAAAAAAAAAAAGGCAAACCATTCACAGATGGTGAGTAGGGATTGCAACATCGGACCAAAAATTCAATACTGGTATGCGGTATTTTTAGATATTAATACCGGGATACCGGTTTTAATACAGCTGGTAAAAATTTTAGAAAATGACCAGTTTTATTAGAGAATGTAAATACCACAAAAAAATTTGTAACTTATAAACTATGACAGTATATAAAGAATCGCAAAAAAAATAAAGGAACATCTTATTTATTTAAATCACAAAAGAGTGTAAATATCACTATTCACTATTATCACTATTACAAATTTTTGAAATGGGATCTTAAAAAACATAATGCATCAATTGTACTATCATTAAACCTGGAATGTAATTTTGTGCAAAAATGACCAGCTGTCGAAAACGCTCTTTCAGCATCTACGCTAGTTGGTGGAACTGTTAGCAAAGCGCGATAAACTTTTCCAAGTATTTACCTCTAAATCCCTCATCTTCAAATAAATCTATTTCTCGTCGGATTGTTTTGGATATAGTTGATTTCTGTATTGTATTTTGTTATTTTTGAAGATTTTTTAGTTACCGCGAATTCTAATTTATTTTTGAGTGTATATAATAAATCCGAAAAATATTTTGAACTCTAAAGTATGATATGCAAAAACAATGTGAATAACAAACTTATCAATTTAAAAACTATCGAAATATTACACATTTTCTTCACAACTATAACCTTGTTTTCACAGATAAGAATTCCTAGTTTCAGATAAGAATTCTGAATAAGAAATCACAGATAAGAATTCTTTCACAATTAAGAATTCTAAATGTCTAATAAATACCGAAAAAACGGTATTTAAACTTGTGAATACCGGTATTACAAAATTGTATAAATGACTCAAAATACCGGTATTCTGTATCCCGGTATTCAATCCCTAATGGTGAGTATGCCAAAGATTGCTTCATACGTGCACCTGAAGAACTGTTTCGTGATTTCAAAAACAAACCAGAAATCTTGAAAAAAATCAAAGATTTTCCACTATTCGCTAAAACAGTACAAGATAGAATAGCTAAAATGTCTTCAAATGTAACATATTTGTAGGTGGAAGATATTCAACTTTCTTCTGCCTTATCACTTGCTATAGATGAGTCTTGCAACGTAAAAACACAGCACAAGTTGCCCTTTTTGTCAGATATATGTCTTCCTAAGGTCCAAAAGAAGAACTTCTAGGATTGATACCGCTCTCGGGACAAACTAGAGGGAAGATATAGCGAATGCCGTGCAAAAAATGCTTTGAAGACAATAAGATCGATTTAAATAAAATTGTTTCAATAGCAACTGATGGAGCCAGAAGTATGACAGGGAAAAAATAAAGGGCAACAACGATTTTTCAGAGCAAAATAAACCATGAAATTCTTACGTTTCACTGCATATACACCAAGAAGCGCTTTGTGCCCAAACATTTCCGGCCGAAATAGTTGAGGTCATGAATTTGGTAATCAAGATTGTTAACAGCATCTTGTCAAAAGCACTCTACCATCGTCAATTTAAAGAATTCTTAAACGAAATCGAGACTCAGTATTCCGACATCCTTCTTAGAAATAAAGTGAGATGGCATTCCAAAGGTAAGGTGTTGAAACGTTTTGCTTTGTGCTTGAATGAAATAAATACATTCCTAAATGAAAAAGGCATTAATCACCCTAAATTACAGAACGACAAATGGTTGCAAAAATTGTACTTTATGGTGGATATCACAGCGAAATTAAATGAGCTGAATCTAAAACTGCAAGGAAAGAGAAACCCAGCCTACGTTTTGGTACAAGAATTGGTTTGTTTTGAAGAAAAATTAATTCTTTTGAAGAAGATATTCAGAGCGATAAATTACTTCATTTTGAATTTCTAAAGCAATATGGCGATAAAACCAGTGTAACTGTTGCACACGAGGTACGAGTGGAAAAATTTTCAAGGAGTTGAAAAGCAAGTTGGAAGAGTTGGAAGTCCAAAAATGTATGTACGTAACGTAACAAAAGTGGACAGCCTTAAAAAGAAATGCCGTGAGTTGAGGCACTTATATTCGACGCATGGAATAGTCTTCCAGACTGCTACAGTGAGGTGAAGAAGTTGGCATTTGGAGTGCTGACTATCTGCGGATCGACATATTCGTGCGAGCAAGCGTTCTCTTGCATGAATATAATTAAAAGCAAAGTAAGAAGCCAACTAACAAATGAAAATTTAGAATCGTGTTTGAAACTTAAAATAACAAGTTACGAGACAAATTTATCCAAATTTTCTAAAGCCATGCATAGCCAACGCTCCCATTGAATTTGTTTGCTCAAATGTATGTTATTGGTTTTTTTTTTTTTTTATTTTAAGTACAAGTTACATTGTTTAGTAAAGTTTAAATTTTCTACAAGTACAAGTTAGTGTTGTAAGTAAATGTTTAATTGTTTAATTTTTTAATTAAATAATAAGTAATTATCTAATAATACTATATATATATGTTATCTAATTTGTTGTGTAAAACACTACTTATATACGAACAAATAGATATTTTTTCTTATGAATAAATAGATTAGTTTTTTTCTATCAAAAAACTTTATTTATGCGAGTACTGTTTATTGTTGGCAAGAAAAAAAATTTTGTGGCTCTTTAAAAACTTTTGAAATTTTGTAAATTGTAATTTTTGACTGTTCCGACTCAAAAGGTTGCCGACCCCTGGGCTAGGCTGAAAGTGCCCAACAAGAGGTATACTATTTCGAGAAGGAGAGTAACACTTTCTTGGAGTATTTTCTAGGTGTAATGAGGGTGCATGCCTGGCATAAGTTAAAACTCAGAAAACAATCAGATATTTCAACTTTCTGTTAGAGATTCTTAACACAAAGCGTAAAGCTTTAATCACAAAAGCGTACTTGTTTTTCAAAACAATGACTTCAGAACTACTAGTGGATGTAGCAACTAATCCACGATTGGTGTGAGAAGAAATTTTATGCATTGAAATGCACTGGCATCAAAAATTAAGGAAAAATTATAAAAAATTGCGTTAAAAAGGTCAAAAACAGCAACATTTTTCTAAAAACATTACGTAGCATACGTAAAATACAATGCTGTATTAGACTATGATATGTAAATTAGTGGAGCCGCTTTATTTAGCATCAGTAAACACGTCGCTAAAAGATGTCGGCAATTACCTCAAGTAGAAACTGCGTAGTGTAATTTCGAAATAACAGTGTTTTAAATAAGTAACTCTGACAGATTTATTTGGTCCAATTTATGAATGTATGTGGTAAGTATCTCTTTGGAAGGCTGAACTGGCCTGTATATCGTTCCAAGAGGCA
This sequence comes from Caerostris extrusa, assembly GCA_021605095.1. Taxonomy (NCBI): domain Eukaryota; kingdom Metazoa; phylum Arthropoda; class Arachnida; order Araneae; family Araneidae; genus Caerostris; species Caerostris extrusa. The sequence goes on along the minus strand of BPLR01004172.1, from coordinate 42,281 downwards.
GACATAGTTGCTACTATGTTATACAGAGACAACATTCTTGATCCCATTGTTCGTTCTGTCAACCTACATGCTAGACTATACAAAACTTAGTTGATTGAGAATCACTTTCGTGAGGAAGCTGTTGTGAGCATGTATTGCCCAGCACGTTCTCCGAACTTAAATCAGAATGATTATGTTTTGGATAGGTTTATAAAAACATAAGTATTGCTGCATTTAGCAGAAACTGGAAACCTAACTGTTTCGACACAACAATGAAATTTTTTTCACCAACTGAGTTAAAAAAGAAAGCCATCATTTTTGTGCATATAACATATAGCTGTTAGACATGATCACACTCCATACTGAAGTTGATCGCACGATCGTATTTCTTTTTGTGCCTAATTAGTGAATAAATGTTTAATCACTGTTTTTACAAATTTTTATTAAATAATAATAAATAGAAATTTTACAACTTTCAGACCTATACTTATATTTATGAAAACTAGTATATTTATTAAATTTTTGAGCAGGAGGGAAAAAAGATTTTTTTGTTACTGATGTAGAAAATATAATCTTCATTATACTACCAATGACTAAAAATTCGAGATTTTATTCACTAAGAATAGAACAAGGAAATCTGCGAGTCCAAACGATCAATGTTAGTAAAAGCAATATGTTAAGTGAACCATGGAACAAAAGGAGTAGACTACCCAGCTGTTACTGTCGTAAAAAAAATTAATAAAAATTCTAGTACTTGGGTGACATTCAAATAATAGCGCTTTGGGAAGAGAATTGTTTTCACTGAAATTAGTATCAGAAAAGTTTGAAGAACTTTTCTAATATTACTGCTTTACAGCTGGTCACCTGAAGGCCCTTCCTAATTTCGGCAAAAAATAATAATAATAAAAAGAAAACCTATTAAGAGAAAAGCTTAAGTAGTTGAATTATTTACCCTTACTCTGGAGAAGTTCTTTTAGGTGTTGGTTGTATGTTGTATAATAAAAAGTTGTTTTGTTTCGTGGAAAATAAGTAGGGCAAGAGTAAATCACAAATGGATATTTTTAGTAGATGGAGGTATAGAACAAGAACAAAGGCAAATGCGGTAGCTTACATGCCATTATTATTCATGAAAATGCTTTTAAAGTAATTATAACATTAAAAATTTAAATCAGTTAACATTATTTTTATGCTTCCCAAATTTATTTTTAAAGGTTATTTTTGCTAAATCAATAACTATTATAAATGATGTAATTAAATAAGATAAAAAGCATAATATAGGTTTTGAATTTTTATAGTTATTATAAATTATACGTTAAATATATTTTTAATTCTTCGCTGTTATTCATTTATAAAGTAAATAATTTTTTTATTTTGAAATTCCATCCTAGATGTTTCATGTTGAAACTACTTAGTTATTTAGTTAAATGTTGAAATTTTCCGAAACTTTCTATAAAAATATGAATTTTCATTTTTTTCCCCACGAATTACTACAGAAATTTGTAGAAAGTGCATAGAACTATCATATTTTTGTAAAGTTAAATAAAGAAAATAATTTATTTAATTGGAATTAATGTTTAGAAAATTACTTAGTACAACAAACAGAATAAAATGATAAACTAATTTTAGTAATAAATAATCATTATAATGATATTAATTATAATAGTAATAAATTAATGAAGTATTTTAATAATAAAATGTTTGATAAATCATGTGTTTTCCGAAATTTGAAAGAATAACTATACCAGATTTAAAAGATTTTATTTTTATAATAAAATACAGTGACTAAAATGATTTAAATGAAAAAAAATTTAAAAAAATATATTTTAATGAATTTGCGATTTAGTGCATAGAATAGAAATTGAAAATATCAAAATTGATTAATTGATATATTGAAAATGTAGTATTAAAAACATTTTATGGATTTTCTATGTATTAAAATAATATAATGAATTTAAAGATTCTATTTATAATTTTCAATATATAAAAAAAAAATTCTTACAAAATTATTAAATTCTTTTACCATTTTTGATTAAAGTAAGTATGTGTAGATATAAAAAAATTATAAATTAATGTATTTTGTAAGTAATTTCAGTGTTAAAATCACCTTTTCATTAATGAATAAAATTTATTACAATTCTTAGAAGTTTAAATTAGTTAAGATGATTATCATGCTGTTTCCATTAAAATAATTTATAATATGTATAAATAAATGGACGTAAAAGGAAAAAAAATGTATTTTATGGAATAATTATACTTTATATAAGTTAATAATTTGAGTCAACTAAGTTGTAAAAATAGAAATTTAGGAACAAAAAAACTATTTTTTTCAAGGTATAGGTAATGCATATACGGAGTTAATAATAACGCACTCCCAAAAAATATCAAAATATGATAGAAAAATGAAAAATATGGCATATTTTCTTTGCAATAAATCAATATAAAGCGAATTTATTATTAACAAAATATTGACCATCATTTCTCGTTGAAGAATAATTTCTCCCAGAAAGGCTAATGTTGACTGTATTAGAAAGGGAACAATTTATTGAGAAAATCGATAAATGTAGGGCAAGATCGATTAAATAAAAAATAAAAAAAAAATTACACCTGTTACTCTCCATATCTTGTACTTTTGACAGTCTATTGGTGCCTGATATTTAGTGATCAATGAAATCAGAAGTAGAAAGCAGGCGATTAATTTTCCTTTAGCGTAATTATTCATCTGAGAATACTTAATGCGTTCAAGTCACGAATTGCGTTTGAATTTTTATACTTAATGTTTTACATACGAAAAATCATTTCTATTATTTTTCCAATTCTACATAACATTCTAAATTACGACAATATTACAATTGTGTTGTTTCAATCAATAATTTTTGTTTCAATCACCTATGCTTGGTGGTTTACCTTTACACCATCACGATAAAAATGTTCTTCAGCAATTGCAATTTCGGATATTGTTATAAAAGGCAATAACAACAACAAACAATGATATTCTGCTCAAAATAAATTATTTTTTCTGTCATTCTTGGAAAACTGTTAGCAAAAAGTATCGATAATTGGAATAAAAGATGAAAATCTCATTATAGATTTTTTTTACAATATCAGACCAAAACAATTCAAACCTGTAATATTGTTAAAGTATTCTGAAAAAAATATTTCATTAACATTATACAATGACAGATTCATCTATTATTTTAGCGGAAAATGAAATGAATTCTGAATTGAATGAAGCTTAATACTGCAAAAACACCGGGCAAAATATACGACATAAAATATACAGCAGTTTTGGGAAATTAATCACAATGAAATTTACAATCAAGGTGAAATTATAGCAATTTGAGTGCCAAGTTGAATACATTATTGGGTGGTGTAATTAAAAAACTAATAGAAAATGTTTCGATTGATTTTTTTAATGTATGGGGTACAAGAAATAATGGAAAAACTGATTATATTTTTCGTAGCTGTGTTTTAATCTGTGATTATGTTGCGAAAACTTCTTTGACTTCAAAACAATATAGACTGTGGTAAATGATTATAAATTTTAATACATGCACATAACTTCGATAATATATTGCATTATAAATATTTGAATATTATAAAGCATGTCTAATTATATCAATATCGAAAGGTGTTAATGTGATATAATTTTTCTTATTAAACCTGCATTCTACTATGAATTTTGATTCTCTCGAAAAGATAAAAACTTGTTACCAGTGATTTGAAAATGGTCATTTAATGTCATCATATTACACTTTCTTGCAATGAACGTCGGTAATGATTTAATTCTAGAGTGAATGGTTAAAAAAATTCTGTACAGTTCGTTATTATCTGCTAAAAATATACGCGAAATACAACAAAAACAAGATCTCATTTCATCTCATTTGAGATTCTAAATTCATCTCTGGTTACTTTATTGTTCTGCCAATATATTTTACGAAACGCATTTATATTTTTGTATTTTGTATTGATTTTTAATATTTTATACATGGTGTTATATTAGATTTTTAAATGTAGCAGCTACGTTCACTGACACAAATATTTGTAAAAAGAATGGCAACATGATTTCTTGTGATTTTTTTACAGAAACAATTTAAGCCTACAAATATACATATGTCTACAAACATATTTTTCAGAGTGGTTTTTATTATAAGGTTGTATACGTCTGAATGAGGGATTTTGTATTTTTTGTTCATAAATACATTATGAAACGATAAAGAACGGAGAAAATAAAAATATAAAAGATTTTTGCAATGGCTGTAGATACTGCTAGTTTGTCAAGTTGCATAAATACGATAGTATATTTCCATATGAATAGTGCATTTTGGAAAGGCTGCTCTGAATATATATATATAGTGGCGAATAACTTCAATTCAAAGTGCCCGACATTTGAAAACAATTACATTTTATTGTAAAATCACCCTTTTAAGTTTTTTTAATTTACTGTGTTTCATTAAATAGTTAAACAATATTAATAAATATAAAATTATTAGTTTTACATTTCTTATTGCGTTGAACTCTCAAATTTATTTCGCCTTCTATTGCAATTTAATGAATTAATTTAGGTGATTAAAAGCTTCAAGTTACATAAAAATCGCATTACTGGCATATTTTAATTTCGATGATACACTATGATAAAACAACAAATTGTAAAAATATTCATGTGAAAGAAAAATCGAAAGTGTAAAATTTGCTCCTAAAATTATAAATAAAAGTTATTTTTGATAAATGCTAATTAATTTCACAATAGCTTTGATAAGCAACTTCGTAAATTTTCTCGGAAGACAACTAAAACTATCCATTCAAGAATGTGCTGTCACTTTATGAATATATAAATATAAATTCATCCTTTTTAAATTACTTTTATGAAATATGAATGGAAATTTTCGAAGTTCTTTTTATCGTGCAATTGTAACGAGATTTTTATAATGCTCATTTTAGCGGAAGATAGCGGAAACTGTAAATTAATTATTTTAAAAAGATATTTGAATTACAATAAAAATCTAAAAATATTTCACGAAAATATTAAAGTTGGTCTGGAGTAATTAGAATTAGAAATGAATTAGAGTACATCTGAAGAAATATATTTATAAGAAAAATATATATTTTCATCTACAAGACATTTCACATCCTTTAGTGTTTATTTAATGAATATCTTACATAGTATTTTACTGAAATTCATAAATTTTTAATATTTTGCTTAAGCAAGAATAATTGTTTTTCATAAAATATTACAAAATATATATTTTTCAATTATACATATTTACCCATTGCAGTAATGGAAAAGTAAAGATGAACACGGTCCTATTAGAAATCTTTTTATCAAAATTAATATTGATGTCAAACCTTTACACAATAACATTAATATTAGATCGGTTAGGTGGTGAAATAAAGTTTGAAATATTTTAAATTGAATTTCAATTGGAAAGTGTAGAAGGCTTCTTGTTTTTCATTCTGTAAAACTTATTCACCCATTGTAGTAATGGTAAAGTAAAGACGTATGCTGTCCTATTAGAATTCTTTTTTAACGATGCTTTCAAAATTAATATTGATGTCAATCCTTTAAACAATAACATTAATGTTAAATCAGTTAGATGAAGGAATAAAGTTTGAAATATTTTAAATTAAATCTAAATTGGGAAGTGTAGAAGGCTTCCAGTTTTTTATTATTATTTTGAATCGTATTAAAAACATACTGAAAGTTTTATCCTGGTGTTGAAGGATATCATATCAAAGTATCTGGTATGTAAAAATAACAAATTAAGTTCTAGGCTGCATTTAGTAAGTAAATTGTGGCGATTAAAAGAAATTTTAACATAATTAAAATAGTTATTTTTAAAATTAGATATCAGTTTCACTATAGATGATTTCAGAATAATCCCATATTCAGTTTGAAATTAGAGATACAAAATCAAATATCCTTTTTACTTCAATTTGAAAAACTAAGAAATAATAATAAACAACAATAAATAATGTAAAGAAAAGAAGTACAGAATTATCATAATTCTGAAATCATGTATGTGATTTTAACATTTCAATCAGTCTATTTTCTCATGTCATACTTTTTCATTTAGAAATCTAGTTTCAAATGTAACGTTTCAGAGAAAATCGTCTGTATTTGCTTCGTTAAAATTAACGTTTAAACTTTAAATAAATTACTGTTCAAATGGACTGAGTATTGTTATACTTCTATGAATTATTCAGTTCATTTTCGTGGTTAAAATAATTACTCACACTGCTGGCCTTTTGTGAGGTATCTAACACAGGGTCGAACTTCTTTCTAAATTAAATTAACCGAGGTAAATAAAGACATATGAGACAATGCAATAATGGTCAAAATTGAAAGTTAACACATTTCAGTTCTCAATCATCCTTATTTGCTTAAGTAAACGCACAATTTATTCCATACTTGTTGTTCCCCTGACCAGAATTCTAAATAAGAGTAGATTTAAATTTAGGCTCGTTAAAGCAGGGATACACAACACATTCTCTAATTAAGCCATAATATGGATAGTTGAATACTAATTACTTGTTTCCCTGTGTAATGACTCATCTGTTATATGATTCAGTTAACATATTTATTTAATTCCCATGAATTCAGAATATGTTATCAGTTTTGAATAGGAGTGTTAAAATAAGCATTCAAAGATATAAACATAAGATCTAAAATGGCTAAATAATAATAAATGAATATATAAAAGTTTTTATTAAATATCTTTATATGTATTTAAAAATTTAAAAGATTATTTTTAGCATTTTTTTTAGATTCTTATCTGTGACAAGTTACATTTTTTCACCTAAAAACGAATGGAAAAAGACTGTTTATGGCTTTACAACTGAACTTAATAAATTATGAACTATATTAATACATTAAACTATAAATGAAATAAAAGAACAACAATTGTGCAAAGAATTGCTATAATACGAGTATAAATATAATTTCAGATAAGTTAATGATAAAAGAATATTCTACTTAATGAAAAATTTATGAAGAAACTTTATCATGCTACACACTTCACTATATTGGTACATCGTTCTATAAACAAAATATATTTTCTAAATTATTATAAATATTAAACTAAAATTCATAATAGAATACACAAACTATTTAAAAAATATATATATTTTATTTATGTGATTCATATAACCTAACACTTTAATAATATTGTGCTAAATATATTGAATAATATTTTGAAATGATATTTGTATTTCAGATATAAAAAGACATTCATCCTTGCATGATTGAAATTATCTTTTTTTGTGGTGAGATTTGTGCAATGTTAGGGTTTAGAAGTATACTTATTACTATTAACTTAGCATTTATAGTTCAAAATAATTATTTGACATTAGAAAAAAAAAAATCATGAGTAATACGACACATTATGTCAAATTAAAAAAAGTAAATAAATTAATATTAACTAAATCATATAAAAATTAGACATCTGTAAGGGATTTAATTTTTTTCTGGATAGAAAAACATGGATTTTTTTCTTCATTTTCCGAGTATAATAATCCTTGAAGAAGGTAACTTATTTCATTTATTTTTCTTAAAATATTAACTTCTCTCTGAAAAACTTTTGTATTTCTCTATTTGTAGGTTGTATTTAAGAATTTTCTGTCATTGAATTAGTTTTATTTAAAAACCATTAATTTATATAAATTACTAATATGAATCAATCATATGATTTAAATAATTAAAATAGCAGTTGAAGAAAAAAATAAAAAAACTTTCCTCAATACGATAAATTAAGTATAAATAATATTAATTTTTATTAATATATTTCCACTAATTTAAAAAAAAAAAGAAGCCTAAAAATTCGTTATAGCACTTCTTGTACCTTTAAAGTGTAAATCATCAGATGTATACATGTATTTCCATTTAACTTTTCATCATATTCTCACATTAATATCTTCTTAATAGATTTTCCAGAATAGAAATACGACGATGTTATAAGTGAATATGGGGGAAGGATTCAATATTATATTAGCCAGCAGACGATGTACTATTCTTGGAGAGTTTTGTCTGTTTCCTCCCATTCGTAATCAAGTTAGTGCATAGCTTTGTCATCTGGCCCCGTCAAAAGCTGTATGAACTGAACTGAAATGACTTCACTGACATGTACTAGGTACCCTGTAACAAGTTCACACAGATGCGGAAGGGGACTAGAGACCTCGTAGGACATTCTTTCTTTATCTATCGAGTGATACAGAACTTCAATCAGATTTATAATCCATTTCCTTGGTAGCTTAGAATCCATTTCCTTTCATAAGCCATCCCACAAAGAAGTCCCCAAGTGAATAGCGAAACAAACTATGTGGTATCCGGAACTAGAACTCAGTAGAAATAACGCGTATATAAATAGATTTTTGTACAATAAGAAAAATGGTACGAAAAAAAAAATCTGTCACCAGAAATTAAACTCGAAATCTTTCTCTCCTTAAGCTATAAATAATTATTTTTTTTTATAGCTTATCTCGCACTCTTTAAAAATCTTTATCTTTCTTAACTATAAAGGTTTAAAATATATTTATAATTTACCAATTTCACATTTCTTCAATATCTATCTATTGTTGATATGCTTAATATATAGACTAGTAGACGCAAAATAGAAATTCGAATTGAGTAAAAGTAAAAGATATTCTCGAGGGTTTTTAAATAGTCACGAGGAAAGTATATTAAACAAAACAGTTGAAAGTTTTTCTGATAAATGTATAATTTAAAATGATTTGGTAATGATTTTAATTAATGTAGTGGTAAATGATTTTTTTCTACCTATTATTTAACTTAAAAATGATTTTGTTGAAAATTGAATACGGAAAAAGACTAAAGGCAAATATCGCTGGATCCCTCAGTTGCGTGATGCCAGTATACATCTAAAGCAGATTTGCCTCCTGAGAAGTTGACCATTGAGGAGAAAAAAAGCAACGTTTGAATAAAAGAAAATAAATTCCAAGATTATTAAAAATAAAGAAATAAATCAATACAGTAACAAATGACGAATATTTTAAAGGGTTTTCTGCCAATGAGCTTACTACTATTTTTTAAAAGTAAACGTCTACAGACTTTTGCATACTTCATTTACAAGAATATTTACAGCTTATTATTTTTTTTGGTAAATTAATTTAGCTATTGTCAATACGATACAGAATTACAGCAAAATATATTAGCCTGATGAATACGTACATTATTAGCTGAGATGTATAATATTAGTCTGATGAATACGTACATTATTGGCTGAGATGTATAATATTAGCCTGATGAAGATAATCATTTAATTAAAAAAATAAATAAAATGCTAAAACAAATTAATGTTACTGAAGATATCATATTAATACTTTCCAGTTTCTTTAAGCTTAATAAATTATTTTTTATTCAAGAGGACGCTTAAAATTTCGTTCTCAAAATGCAGATATTGAACAAATATATTGCAGATCAAGGACAAATATACCAGTTGAAATATATATATTTCTGCCGAAATATTTTAGAAAAAATATTTATGTAGTATTTCGGAAACCGTGTTTAGATAAGTTTATTCAAGTGTGTTTTTTCCTTAAACGTGGAACATTGTTAGCGAGATTTGCAGAATAAAACACGATGGTGGCTTAGAAAATTTTTCTTTTTAGCACGTAACTGTCTCGCAGGTATAGAAAATATTTTATATTTTTCACGTCAAAAGGATTGTTTAACAGAGAAAAGAAGAAGCAGACGTTGAAGAGAAGTAAAACTTTATTAGGTGAAGGATCACGAAATCAGACAATACCAAATATTCAATCTGAATCGTGCTGAAGAAGATACGCTGATACAATCTGCCATTCTATTCAATATTGCTTTTCAAATATCTTTAGAAAATCGAGGAAACATAACTTCGTTTTGAACTTTAAATATGATACAATGGACGTTCTGTCAGAATAATTTTAAAGTTGCAATATTTATTAAACATGAAGGAAAAAAGAGGCAAAATAAAAATTTATTAGAAAATTAAGTAGACATAAACTTCGTCATATTTAAATTACAGAAGTTTATATGAAGCAGATTTAGAAAAGCAAATGAATGGAGTTTGTAGTGCTTAGAAAAATAATTTGTTAAAATTTTTTGATGAATCCTATAACATTAATTTTTTACATTTATTTCCTAAATTATATTGCTTTTCCATTTTTATAAGAAATTTTATGATTATTTTACTTTTACTTTTGTACCAAAATTCAAAATTTTAAACATTTTGGTTACTGAAAGTTTTTAAAACATTCTAAGTGCACAATTTCCTGCATATTTCCGATTATTTATGTATACAATTTTTTTATAAAAATTAATAAATATTATTTTATTTTCTAGTAAGTCTACATTATTTATCCATGTTTTCTAAGACTTTTTTTGTTTTATTTTACTATTTTTAAGTGAAATAACTTTCTATAAGTGAAATAGAACGAGAACTTAAATTTAAGAATTTGCAAGGAGAAAAAAATAATTATTATGATTAAGTGTACCTCGAAAAAGCTACAAGCTTCACGTAATTTCTTTAAAAAACAAAAAACTTCATAAGCAAAAGAATTATTATTGAAACAGTGCATTTTATATTTAAAATTCAAAATTTTACTAAGCGTTATTAATAAATGTTAAATTTGATAAAGTACAACGTCAAGTAAATCATTTCTTTATATAAAAATTGAAGTTAAATGATATTCATTAAAAATAGTAAACATATTCTCGCAATAATTAAAAGTATTTTACATGGGATAATAATGCAGTAATTGCAGTTTTTTACTATACGTTGAACATTTAGAAACAGTTTCAAGTTTAGATCTACCAAGGCTTAATTATATTTGCTGTTTATATATTTTGTAAATCCAAAAAGAACTCGTATAACTATGTTGAAAATTTGGAATGGAAGTTGCAACTGAATTGACCATTTTGTTGTTCATTTTTTTATTTAAATTTAAATCAACAATGTCAACTTAAAATTCTTCAGAAAGTGTTATGTTACTTGAGTTAGAATTGCCAATTACGCTAATTTAGTAACATTTTCCAAAAATTCAACAGAAAAAGGTATCGCAAATGTTTTCAAAGGAATTCAAGGACATAATTATATAAATTTAAAAATATCTACCGAAAATTCTGAAACCTGTTATGACGTAAAATAACTCAGACAGGAAAAAGTTTTCCCATTTTCACCAAACTGGATTAATAATTATGTATTTAAATAAATTTACAAAATTTTAAACTGTAATATCATAAGTAATGCATATTATTACTTTTAATGGTAAGTGTCGAGTAAATCGAGTTTAATAGTTCGTGATTGTTTTCACTAGTATTTACTGATAATGAATGTAAAATGGCCATACATTAATGGTGCCGCTGGATTTATGGAAGTAAATTCCTTTTCATAGTACAAAAGGCAGTTAAAACGAATTAATCAGTTAACCAAGAGGGATTTTTCTTAATGTCAAAGGTATTCACTATATTTTGTAATTTTAATTAATCATTATTTCCATTTTTCTATAACAGAGAAAGAAATATTACTGTTAATAGAAAACTGCTACTTAAATTGGGTATACAGTTTGTAGGGATGTCTGTTCCTGTAATCCTCTTTTATGCGATGACACCATAGGAGATATATCATGACACAAAATATAGGCACGAAGAAGCAATTTTTTGTGCCTATGATAGCTTATTTCATCAGTGCCGGTCCTAGCACTCGAAATAGCACACAAAATAAGCTTGATTATAGTGTTTCATTTTGAGTATGGATTCTTAAGTTATTAATTATCGCTTATAATCAGTGGATTATACGCTAAAGAACTTAGAATTTCCTTCTGCGGCTTATAAGTCGCATTGTATAATCTGAGTAGTGTTTGTCTGACGTTTCATAAAAAACATTTTTATAAAAACCACCACGTAAAGATATTTTTTCCCAAAAGAAATTACCATAAATTTGTATGAGAAAAAAAGTAATCTTCTTAACATGAAGAAATATATAAAACAGTTGTAGACAATAGATGGGAGGCGACTTTTTGTAAAAAAATAGACAAAAGGCTACGAGCATCATGCATCGATGTGTGTTGCTTGATGGAAGAGTTTTGGAATGTAGTAAAAGATAAATATTAAAATTCTTTACAAAGGTCAAATTAATATTTATTTAAAAAAAAATAAAATTATTCAAAAAAATATTGTCCTTTTTGTTTACACCGCAGTTTTTAAACTCGTATTTTCTTTCTGGTTACACTGTCTTAAATATATAAGACAATTATGACATCAAAAAAGTTTTCCAAACTGGAAAACATTTTGTTAGTTTTATGCCATTGATATAAAAATAAAGCTTGGTTAGTATATTGTACGTTAAAGAATAGGAGCAAATCATTGATGGAATATGCGATATCTTTTATTTTTTCGCTCAGAAAATAACGAAAAGGAATATACTAATTTCCTTGCATATGTGTCATCATAATTTTCATATTCTGACGATACATTAACTCACACACCCTTTGAAAAAAACGTTCAGTTTTTATATGCATTTCTGTTTACTGCTATTGGGTTATTTGCTTTCTTTCTTGTGTCTTGTGCTATGTTTTGGTGTAAATGTCCCCTGCCCTGCACTAACTTTACACACACACACACACTTAAATAAGAATGCTAAAGATCTGTCTAGAAATTAACGAAAAAAAATTAAAGATAATACTATAAAAGGAATTTATTTATTTGATGATTTCATTAGTAATTAAACAAAATTAATAAAAGTTTTAAACATGCGAAAGATCAGAAGTAAATGTTTTAGAAATTTATCTGTGATTTTGAATAGACCAGGACGCATAAAAAGGGACACAGAAAGAGAAATGAAAATTTACATGCGAGTCGAAAACGAGAGTGTAGAATATTGTACATAATTTAGTTACTGTATCAAACACTTAAACGTCACGAAAGGCAGATAATATTCTTGAAGTAAAAACACAGTCACTCTACCCCCTCAAAAAAGATTATACTCATTATCTATATAAACTCAGACAACTTCTGCGGTTCGCAGACCTTCAAAGAACGCCAAGTAGGACGCTCAAGTGTGACAGTTTAGTAAAGAAAGGGGGTACTCGAAAACTATTTGTTTCTTGAGGAGGAGACATTTTCAGTTTCTGCCTCTAATAATATTCCGGAAGTCGTGCCAAAGGGAGTGTGGCAATCATAGCTGAAAGGTGCATGGGAATTTCTCGAGTTATTTATTATTCCTTTTGTTGGTGAGAAACATTTACAAGTGAAACATAGCTTGGTAGGGAGACGTTTATTGATATTTATCTTTGTGAAACATTAATAAAAGAAATCGTTTTATAGAAAATAAAAACTGAAGAAATATTGGTATGGTTTTTAAAAAATGTAGAATTTTGTTCGCATTTAGATTAAAATATATCCGAGCTTCATTTGAGGAATACTCAATAAAAACCCTTCAATTCAACGTTAGGAAACCGTCTACTCGTGAGTGGTCCTTAATTGTACTAAATTTTTAACTTAAATTCTTTTTATTTTTAAATTTTAAACTTTTTTTATGCCTTACTTTACTTTTATTTTAAGTATTTTTACATTTGTTCAAGTATCCTATATTTAATCGTAACTTAAATATATGAATTAAGATGAGGAGGTTAAGGGTTCTATCTCCGTAATCGGTACGTTAGTTGCCAGTGTCTACTTGCGAATTATGTTAATTCTTTTAGTATCAGAAATTTTATGGTCTATTTGATATACTATTAATAATCTTCAGCGGATCTACAGGGGTTTATCGTCTTCCGGGTGAACTTTAAAAAAAATTATTCAACATTTGCATATAGCAATAGAGAGAGCTTGAGAAAATTGCAGTGTGTAATTTGAATGTCGATACCAGGCTTTCACATGATGTCACAATTACCATTCTTCTTTTCTATGATAGAAGTGACAGCAACACCTTTTACTAGCAGAAACACGATTCTCGTTCAACAACAGAACGTTGCAACTGAGTGACAAGTTAGCGATTATCATCTATTACTAATAAATTATGCATTACTTAAATCTTATAATCTATATTATCCTTGCCAGCAGCCTATATTATTTTAAATTTCAATTAATATACTTAATTTATAATAAAATTATTAGCACATTTAAAGAATCTTCAATTAATGTTATTAAACATTAGGAGTTGAAAACATTTTCATATATTTTATAGCATATGATACACCAAAATGTGTTTATCATTATGTATATTCTCATATGAAGGACAGGGAGTAGTTTGATTATTAGTTCTTGATTAGCTGGTGATTATCTATGCCCCTATATTAGATTGCTGAGATTTTGAAGATATTGATTCTGTTCATAAGCGTATTCGTTTCGAACTGCAGTGGTACTACAGAACAACGATGGTTTGGTTTGCCGCTCTACGATAATTTTGTTCACTCTTTAGGCTAATTAGACCGGGAACTACAATTTAACGTGGATTCCGAACCATTAACAAACACCCATGCCACTGCCAGGATTCGAATCTGAAGACTGTGTTACCAAAGGCCGCAGAGCTAGCCAATTGGTCTTCAGGCCGCATAGAACAACGACGACTTACTTAGTTTGTATGTTCAATTTTGCAAATGAATCCTAAAGCTTTGTTGTATTCATGGGATAATGTGTAGCAACGTATAGAAAAAAATATTTTTCAAAGCAATTTATTCTACTTTGTTCCACTAAATTTTCATGAATAAAACCCACTCACTTTTTGCTATTCATTACATTTCCAATATACACTGGAAAATAATAATTATTAGAAAATGATTTTCCATCTGAACATTACAAAATTGTTACTCGAAAATGTTTAAAAGAAGTATTTTTAAGTTATATGACAATAAAATGAAAGAACAAAACATTGAAACATGCTATTAAGTCTCAATGTATTGACTTAAAAATCATTCAATCGATATCAATTCCCAAACACAACATCTCTTATGACTTTAAAGGATTATTAAGGCTTAAAATGAGTCCAAATTGTAAACGAGAGTGATGCACCATGGAAACTAAAACCATACCATGTAGTTAATACGCTAATGGAGCCGATCAGAATCAAAAGAACTCAAGTTTATGTAAAAATTGTTTAGCGTAAATGTTCAATGGAAATGTTTTGTAACTAGAAATTCTGCCTCACGATAAACATAATTTGGTGTTTTCATAGCAGAAAAAGGGTGTATCCTATCTTTCAAATTCACTTACACAAATTACTTCATAAGAGCAGAAATTCTCAGGAAAGTTATTGTATCGTTTTCGGTGCTATTTTTCTTTGCAAAGATTGATATTTCAGTATAAAAATAAATTATTTGGTGTAAATATTTCGAATGCTTTGAAAGATATCTGTTCCCATTCTGGTATGAAGGTAAACAATATTTTTCATCGTACCAGTTTTTCCATTGTTTTTACATGAATTATGTTTTGTTTCAGCTTTGACATTTAAGATTTTGTATACTCTGTTTGCACAAGTTTTATTTTCTTTTTATTCCTCTTATTGAATGACTAACAATAAAAATGCGTAAATTTTTGATCATTTAAATTAAAATGTTTTTTTTTTTTCATAAAGCAATTAATTAATAAGAGAACTCTTGATTGATATGCATTAATATTCAGTCTGTTAATAAAATTTACCCAAACTCAAATGAGCTTTTTGAACCCATCATGTTTAACTATAAATGAAAATTATCAATTCTGAATTTACGTAATTATTATATAGTGTTTAAGGAATAATTACAGCAATTTAACTATGTTATAAAAATTGTAATATATATATATATATATAAATTATATTGTTATTGAAATTAAACCTATTTAAATTTTGAAATTACGTTATCTCTTAGTTTTCTTGTTATGGTTAATATAATGTAATTTATGGCAAAATTTAAACCGTTATAAGCATTTATTCTAAGATATACGAAGTTATTATTAGGTATCTTTCTTGAGTATTTAAGTTAAATAAGATATATTAAGATAAATTGAACTAAACATCAGATGTTGGTATGCTAAAAAACATTTAATGGGCTAACATATCATACAAAATTTGTTCATTTATTTAATAGACTTAATTTAATTATGCTGAAAATATTTTATCAATAAAATTTAAAATAATATTAATTTGTTTATGAGTTATTATTATTATTTATTAATTATAAACCGCGATTAAATTCAAAATAAGAAAAAAATTTCTCAGTTTTGTTAATATTAGTTGTTAAAACTGTTTGAATATGAATTAAGTTCGATTTAAATTTAAATATTCTGAATGCAATTCAATGTAGTTTCGATTTTTGTCGTTCGAAAATTTCACTACGATGACACTACTTCACAATATATTGTGAAAAAAACATAAAAAATTGCACAAAATGTAATTATCAGATTTTAACGGTATTTTGTATGAAAATTCTTTCAACTTAGCAGAAAAAAAAAAGATTAAATTTTGGGGGTAATGAATTGATAGGTAAAGTTCCAGAGATTTCAGATGATGCGTAAAAGAGGAAAAATTTGATTTAAGGGCATAGATTCCAATAAAATTTAAGTCCATCTGAACAGTTTGATTGTATCAATGATTTTCAAACAATTTCAGAAACAGTATTTGATACACTTAAAATAATACAAAATCATTGTTTTCAAGTCATTCAAGAGAGGGCATGCAATTTGAGTAAAGGAAATAAGGTGTTCAAATCAAAGGATAGATCCATTTAATGTTGTTGGCAAGAATGTTTGAACCATGATAAAACGCAGCCTCGAGAAGGAAACGGTTGACCCTGAGAAACGACATAACGTGAGAACAGAGTTATCATCAGTGCAGCTCTCGTCATTGATAAGAAACACAAATAACGTGGTTAGAACTCAACTTGTCTTTTGTATTTAAGGGCACCTAACTTGTGCATATTGACTATGTAGGATTCGTTCCACTGGGAATCGAACTTTCTAAAGTAGAATTGTTTTTATTGACGAATTTCTCGTCGAAATAAATCCCGGTGACCAGTGAAGACGTGTCCGAAGACGCCCAGGACAGCCGTGGAGCACTAGCCTAACTACTTAGTACGACTTACTAATTCACGCAACTCGACAACCTGGAGTTATGATCTTGTATACTAATTAATTCATATCCGGACATCTTTGGTTACTATAGATTACACACTTACACCTCGACGGTACGTTAGTAATATTTTAGGTATCATTATCTTATTCTTTATTTTATAGCACCTGGGGTCTACATTTTAAGGGAATAATGCTTGGCAACACACCTCAAACCTTTCTACTGATTGTCTTCGTACTTCTCAAGAAATTCTCTGGTCAGCCAGGTGGCCAAATTTAACCGTAATAGATCCCATTTAGAGACTGATGATCATACATTTCCAACCTTCTCAGGATCTCGCACATCTTGCTCGATAATTAGAGATAATTTGAAAAAGAAATGTTGAAGGGGAACCTCCACCAAATCTATAAATCATTTCTAAGACAGTTTTTATAAGGGCAAAAGATTGGCTAACTTCTTAGTTTATGCGTTCTTATCTTACGTAGTGGTATCTCTGAGTAAAACAACCATTTCTCTGAAATTTGAATAATTCTTTTTCTATACATATGCATCACATCTACAGATTTTCATTCATTTAACTCCTTCTTAGTGCATCATTTTCTTTTCTCTTTTTTTTTTTGTCCTAGAGTGTATTTATTTATATCATAAACATTATTAAATAGAACATTTTCTTCTAAAATCATTTCAATTTATATTATGATGAATTTTTAGCATTATATTCAAATGTTTCAGATTTTTTCTTTTGAATCGATAGAATTGTTTTCATCTAAAAATTTTATATAATTTTCCCAATTTGAAAATGTTATTGTGTGTAAAGCGCATAACATTTGTGAATGTTAGTGTTATCACCCTAAACAACGATTCGAGAATAATTGAACTTAATATTAAATTTTTATATGTTCTGGTTATTTTTTAAAAATTATTATAACAGATTTCGCTTGTTGTTGTAAACAACAACGGGATAATGTTGTTTAATCACGTGATTGTAAATAAAAAATATACGCTAAAGTTACGTTTAAAATGTATGAAAATAACATCAGTTTTTAAATGTAAAATAAGTCAAATGTTTTTATTTAAATATACTGTTTTAATATAAATTGCAATATAAACTCACTTGTATTCAGAAAGCAACCTAAATAGCATTAAATGAGAGACTTCTTTGTTTAAGAGGTAATTAAAGAAAAAATAACGTCTGTTAAGCCGAGGGGAAAGAAACCCCAAACAATTGTTTCCAAAATAGAACGAGTAAATTAGAATGAAAAATACGCATTTAGAAATTCACGGAATTAATCTGATAAAGTACAATTCTCTTTTCCTAAAGAAAAATTTTCAATAAGAAATATATGTTTAGTATTCGTTTTACTATGTGCTTTCCCAAATTAGTCAAAAACTTTCAAATATTTTAAACTATTTTTTCAAATATTTAAAATGAAATGCCTGTATAAGCATCACACACAGTGTTACTACACATGAGGCTTATACGCCTAGTCACAATACCCAGTGTGTCACAGTGAACATTATGAATATTTTAGTAGATGCAGTTTATAGTTAGTAGTAGCAATATATATTTAAGGAATATTTAGTTTAATAAAATATATTTTTAGCAAATAAACGGAAGTTAATGTATTACAGGAGTAACTCTCGAATAAAATATGTAGCTTTTTTTTAATAACAAAATTTTAATCTAAATATCGGTTTTAACTTTTAAATTTGCATCTGATAATTTTTTTTTTATATTTCAAATCATTTGTACTTATATTGTTATTAATTACAAATACTTAATGATATTTTTGAAAACATAAAACGCATGTCAATCAATTTCTGTAAACTAGAAAATATATATTTAAAGAATGCATCAAATGTTTGAGGTATTTCATAATATTTACTGAAATTAATGCCACGTTTATTGACTTAAATACTTAAAAATAAATTTATTATTTACAAACGGTTTATTTGATCTCCTTGATAAATTTAGTTTTGAATGTTGTAGAAGAAGAATTATTTGAGTTATTCAGTAACTGAATTTCTGCATACTTCAAAACCCCATTCCTTCTTCTTGGAACAAAACCAGATTTCCGTTCTTTTTTTCCTGGAACTACATCAAGTTTCCTACAAAGTCTGAATAACAGGTAGTGGGAAGTTGAATTTTTTTAAATCTTTGAATTCTTCTAACAGACATTTTATAAAAATATTTTTGTTTTATAATATAGAAAATATTGCTCTATATAGCAATACGTAAAACGCACACAATTTGATAAAAATACGAAGTTGAGTTTCAGGAAGTACAATCCATTCATCTCTGTCAAAAGTGAAAATAACAGTTAAAATAAACATTACCGTTACAGAAGATTTTCCTTCATTTTCCCTAAGGATGTGTATTAGCGTTAAAGGAAAAAAAAAAAAAATCGGTCATAATGGTACAGGCAAATTTTGTAAAAATATTGATTTATTTATTCAAAGTTTTCAAGGAAAAATTTTCTTTATGTCCTCAAAGTGTTGAACAAGTTCATCATGCTTATACATTTTTATTGCCTTTTTCCTTTTATTTTCCGTGATGAGGGACAACCTACATCAAATTACTAGGGATTATATTTTCATGTAAACATTGATGATAGTTTACTAGTATTATCAGCGATGCTAATGATGGTAATTTACTAGTAGTCCATACAAAGTGCTGAAAAGGCAATTTTAAAATATACTTTTACGAAAACTTGGTTATGAAAAAATTCCAACTATATGTAATCTCGAAATTATAACGTCAAATATAATTTTTTTATAATTTTTAAACCGTAAGTCATGGTCTAAAATTATCGTAGAGCGTTGTGGGGGTAATGTAACTCGCGTCCATAGTTTTTCAAGCTACACCTGCCCCCTGGGAAGTGCTAAATGAGTAACAGAGGTGCAGCTCTTGCCCATGACATAAAGATTAACTGTCTCAGTATTACCAGCTGCATTAAAACAACAACATAATTTTTTGTCAAACTTTACAATTTTCATTACACTTTTTAATGTTTTAAAAAAAATACTTGAATTGAATATCTGTGAGAAATTGAAGGTTTCTTTGTAAAGTAATTTTGTTATGAAACGATAGAAAGTAAATACTTGCAATTTAAGTCTTCTTCATTAAAAAATATAAATTCAAATTTCAAATAAAAAAAATACTGAAATTCATTTATGCGTGGTTTTTTTCGACAGTTTAAGGTATAGTTTCCGAAAATTTGATAGGTTCCGAAAATGTCATTGTATATTTACTTCTTCGAAATTAATTGAATAAAATTTCAGAATTAAAGTTTCTTTCGAAAACTTGTAATTTTTTCAAATTCTGGTTAACGAGAATACTTGAGAAATTTAAAATACAAAAGGCAATATGATTTTTTATTACTCAAATTATTTTTTTTCTCTACCTGATGGGTTGAAGTTTATTGTAATTTTAATGTTCTAATGCAAAAAGTTTTAATATTTAAGATTCAATAGGCTACATACTACTGTGTCCAAAAAGTAAGACCAATTTTCAATTTAAAATTCCCGGACTAATGAAATTTCATTTTTTTCTTTTTTAGGTTGCTGTCACTGTCCTTGATATCGGTGTGAAATTTGATGTCAAAATATTCATTAGTGTTTTAGTTACGCTTGGCTTTGTGAAACGCTAAAACTGATTCCAGCAATTTTAGAAATATCTGAATTGGTTGAGCAAAAACGTATGGAATGTTGCAGAAGGTATTCGGTGAACATTCCTATATCAGAAAGAAATGTTTAGAAGTGGTATAAACAGTTCAAAGAAGGCAGAGAACGCGTTGAAGACGAAGAGCCCTCTGGTCGACCATCAACCTCACCAGACGAAGCTCACGTCCAAAAATTAAAGATTTGGTGCTTGCAAACCGTCGATTTACAATTAGAGACCTTACTGATGATGTTGGAATTTCAAAAGGATCGGACAATTCCATTTTGGGCCTCAAACGCGTCAAATCTCGATTGGTACCGAAAACACTGAATGCGCCAGCTCACACTGCATTCATTGATTCTTCGTGGCTTTTTCGCCAAAAATGTAACCCATATCGTACCACAACCACTGCATTCCCACCGTGCGACTTCTGGCTATTCCCTAAACTCAAAAGACCCCTCCGGGGACACCATTTTGAGTCGATTGAAGAGATTCAAAGTGAATCGCTGCGCGCTTTGAAGGTCATCTCTGCCGATGTCTTTTAGCATGCATTGAAGATTGGAAAAAAGTACATTATGTCCGGAGGGGATTACTTTGAAGGCGATGAAATAAATTTGGAAGGATGAATAAAGAGTTTAAAAAAATAATAATTGGTCTCACTTTTTGAGCATAGTAGTACTAAAGTATTAAATAGTTCTGAAGGAATACTATTATAAGTATTCACCGAATAATACAAATTTTATGAATGGTCAGAATAAATTTCCTAATATATCCTTCAACTAATTCATAGGTTTGTTGAAAGGTGATGGAAGTAGAAAAAAAGGTTTTTGCTTTTAATCTTTCAGTAGACGTTGTATTCCCGAAAGGGAAATATAAAACATTTAATTCAACAAAGGAAATTAATAATTTTTATAATACTATTTGCTTCAATAGTATTCCTTGTTCACTTTTTATATAATGCTTCTCTATCGTATCTTTTATTTATAAAAATTACAGTTGACAATGCTCAGACGACAGTTCAATATATTAATTCCATCATTATTTTAGTTATAGTCTATATACGCTTTCGA
Organism: Caerostris extrusa; assembly: GCA_021605095.1. Lineage (NCBI taxonomy): Eukaryota > Metazoa > Arthropoda > Arachnida > Araneae > Araneidae > Caerostris > Caerostris extrusa. Next base: position 20,538 of record BPLR01004172.1, on the reverse strand, counting down.
GAAGATTGTTATTTCTGAACATAGCCGAATCATTAACAGCAAGAAATTAATTTTTATCAAATATTTTTTTCCATTTGAATTTTTATATACACTCAAGAGTCAAAACATTATGACCACCTCTCAATAACGAGTTGGCCCACCTTTGGCGCGCAACACAGCTTCAACCCGCCTTGGCATGGATTAATACCACCACTTAATACCAGTTAAATACCACTTCCACCTGATCACGTGCCTTCCACGTCATCCAGGCGAGTTCATTGCAAAATGTAGGGGTGGTCATAATGTTTTGGCTCTTGAGTGTATATCATCATTTGTTAATTAATGTAAAATTAATATATTTAGAATTGTATAAAATATTAATTTCTTGGAAGAAATATATTTCTCAAAAAGTTATGTTTTAGTAAATTTATAATTCAAAATTATCATTGATATCACAACTGACAAATTGTTTACTAGGAAAAATGAATGAGTATTAACCGTTTGTATGCTGAAGAATGTAATTGAATTTAGATATTCTTAAAGTAAAAATTCCAAATGAAACAGCTTCTTTATATATCGAAGTCTCTTCATAACGCACTTCATATATTTCGAATATGTCTTTAAACACACATTTACACAACATTTGTCTAACTGCATGGCGATATAAGGAGGGACTATTGTATCATCAATTGTATTTCAATGTTTAAGTGCATATGCAGTACATTTAAGTACGTATGGAGTTATGCATATGAAGTACGTATAAGTACGTGTATGGAGTCATGCATATGAAGTACGTATGAAGTTATGCGTATGAAGGAGTACGTTCATTTGGAATTTAAAAAAGTTTCGTTACTATATGAGGTTCAAATGTTTGAAAATGGATAATACTTTAGTTTGTGTTTAGCATTTATAATATTAATTTAAATACATTTTGTATAAAATTTCATTTTCATCTCTAATGTTTTGTAAAGAAAAGATAGATTGTAAATATATGTTCAAAATAACGCTTATAATTTTTTATTTAGTTTTTATTAAGCATTTTTTGTTGCATTTAACTGCTTATTATATTTGCACCTTTGAATTATTTCCAAAATATATACATATTTGTAAGAAGAACTTTTATCTTTTTCTCACTGCATCCCTTCTTTGAAAACCTTCAACATTTTAAATAAATTCTACAGGAAACTATTAGAAGTAATATTTTCTCAAGAACGACGCAAAAAATTGTTATTTCTCTCTATTTTCAAGGAAGGAAAATAATAAATCAAATAATTGCACCAATTCTTACATTAATAGATCTAAAAAATGACGCTTTTGTTGTATAAATCATTGGGAGTTCTGACAATTTAAGAATTTATTGTTTCCGTTTTTAGGAATTATCACGTCCTGCCTTAAATTTTATTTCTACGGATGTAAGATTTATTTTGGCCATTACATTTATTCAGCCCGACATCCATTACACATATAAAAATTTAATATTGTAGTTAAACAGTTATTATCAAATAATATTTCATTTTAGGGGCCTGAATGGCCGAGTGGCTAGCGTTCTGGCGCTCGGTGCCACAGGTTTCGGGTTCGAGTCTCGGCGGTGCCATGGATGTTTGTAGTGGTTCGGAATCCACTTTAAACCGTAGGTCCCGGTCCTAATAGGATCGTAGAGCGTTGCGGGGGGCATTGTTACTCCGTTTCCGTGGCTTATCTTCAAGTTACACGCGCCCCCTGGGTAATGCAAAGTGAGTACGTCTGTGCAGCGCTTACCTTAAGGCATCCAAGACCAAGCTGTCTAAGTGTTTGCCAGCTGCATTAGAATAACAAAAAAAATATTTATTTTTAGATGCAAGAAATACATTCCTTCAAATAGTTCTACGTAATAATTGAAAGAATTTAGAGCGAACTCCTCATTACCGATATCGGACGGGATAACAAACGCCTCCTAATTCCTTGATCCCAACGAAAACTATCCGGCTTACGGATTTATCGTTCCTGTTCCTGGCATAGACCCTGGAATTTTGGCTAAGAAATATCGCTTATCGGAATCGATCTCCATTCTAGATCCTTTTTCTCACGATGGAGGACTTAAAATTAATAGCAACCAGTTTATTAAAGAGTAATAATTTCTATAGTGTTAAATGTGTTTTAAAAATGATCAAATTAATTTAAAATTTATCTTGCATACATGAGGCTAAAATCCAGTAGCAAAAATCATTTCCACTTTGATAGAAACCGAAAATTTCAGTATTTAGTTATTCTGTCATTTTTAACCTCTTAACTAATTATCCCATGTATACTTATATCTCACATTCGTATAATTTCGGAACACCACGAATTAACTCGTGAGAGTATTAATTTTTTTTAATTCTGGTCTAAAATGAGTATTTTGGGTTGACTCGTTCATTTTAATATTATGCTAAGGAAAACACGAATTTGATGCAATATAGTAAATCTGGCAACAGTCCTTCTATTATACGTAACTTCTTAACTAATTATCCCATGTATACTAATATATTACATTCGTATAATTTTTGAAACACCACGAATTAACTCGTGCGAGAATTTTTTTTATTCTGGTCTAAAACAAGTATTTTGGGTCGCCTTTTTTATTCTAATATTATTTTTAGGCAAACACGAAATTGCACGTAATATCGTAAATCTGGCAAAAGTAATTTTATAATATCACAATTTCAAGTTGCTTTACAGAGATTTGACTGTCCTCAGTACCTAAAATATAGAAACTAGATGCGTTTTATATATTCTTTATTACTACTTGAATTCATTATTCATTATTTTATTCAAAATTAGTAAAAATGAATACATTTTTAATGATAACACTAGCGATGTATGGTATAGTATGATAATCTAGGAAATTATGGTGATGAATCAGTGAAATGTAGTTCTTATCTTAATCTGAATTCGATTTTAATCCAAATGGTTAAATTTAGACTTGAATTTCTATAATAAAAACTAAATAAAACAAGTTAAAATCTTATTGATTATATTTCTATTAATGCATATTTTCGATTTTAGCCAAAAAAGTAAAGAAAAATGTTCTAGAACAAACAAACTATTTGAAAAAAAAAAAAAACTTTAAGAGATTAAATTTTATTCGTTGAACGCCTTTCCATGTAATGCAAATCGAAGATCGATTCAAAATACGGTTAACTTACTTGAACCCTGTTTTAATTATCTTTGGTGGAGAAATATTGATCAATTTTAGATGAACTGCAAATTATTTAAGAGCTGAAAGTCCATTTAAATGGGGTCTGGAACTATTTTAATCCTTTTATGCAAAACATTTCATTTGCAAGTTAAATAATTAATTAGAATGTTAGAAACATATGCTCAGTTGAATGCCAAACTTTTCCCTGCCTTTCAAATTGTTGTGTCCGGTCCAGAAATAGAATTTAAATAATAACGAGACTTGTATCTATTTTAATTAAATAGCAAGACTTTCTAATTCAAACATCAAGACTGTTAAATGGCAATTTTTCAATCGATTCAGAGTTAAGTGAATTGGAAACATTCATGTAAAACATTTTGAGTATTCTGTCATAAGCAGATAACTCTTTCATATGCTATAAATTGTGTAAATGCATTTTATTTCAATGTACTGTTTTTAAATAGATGTAATTATTGAAGAAAAGTCCTTAGATTTTCTGTTATTAAAGAGGAAAAAACGTAAGTAAAAATTGTGAAGAGTAATATACTCAATCAATCTAGTAGGTAAAAAAAGCATCCAAAAATCAAAATTTTCAAATTTTGTCAAGATCAGATAAATAAAATTATCAAGTATATAAATTAAAAGGAATCTTTGCTAATAGATTGTAAGAGATATTTCATAAATCTTAACGTATGTTAAAATGATTACCACAACATTATACGTATATGAAAAAAATCAAATAAAAGCATTCTTTTGGTTTAATTATGTAATAAAATAATGCATAACATTAAATATATATATTCATTTAAATACATATCTAAATATTATCTATTCCCTGAAAAATATTACAATTTTTAAATGTAATAGTTAACTAAATAAACCTTAATTAAAAAAATAGTGTTAAATTTAAAAAAAAAGAAATTGAATGAAAATACTCTTTCACTATAAGAAATTATATTCTTTTGGTTTTCCTCTAAGTAATGTATCTACTTTTAATCATAAATTTAAAACTTCCAGCTGCATTTTTTAATATAGTAAAGTAAACTGAATAAAAAAATAACATTCAAAAATTAAAGTTTATGTTTTCTATGCATTTCACCTATTATATCATTCATTTATTTTTACTGGATAATTAAAAAAAAAAAAAATACATAAATTTAAATAGGCATAGAAGTTAATTAAATATGAAAAATATGTAAAAAGTAAATATAAAGTTTACTTCTGATAAAGTATCGGAATATTTGTATAGATAAAAAAAGTTTAGGTTCAGACAGCAACATAGAATTTATACACACACACAAAAAAAAATCTTCAGTTTATTACAGTATGTGTACAATAATTTAGAAACACAGTAATTAACAATATATTAAAATAAATTCTCAATCCAACAATGCATTGAAGCTTAGCTGAAATGTTTGGAAACTCATTGTTTTCTTTCCAACCACTCAAAGAGTAGGAAACCGAAGTAAAATTGATCATTGCTTAACTTCAAGTAACTCTATTCGTTTAATTCTTCATTAATGTAAAGACCCGAACGACATGGGTCAATAAGAGCAAAGCAACTATTCTTCCACTCAATCGATCTTCCAGAATTTTGTTTGGGAACGACAGGGATTTTAAATTTTCTGCCTATTTGGTTTAACATAAAGGTTTCCGCTGGGATTTCTTTTAAGAGAGTATCAATCTCCTTCGAAACTTCGAGGAAAATGTACGTAGAAGAATAATCTGAATAAACCTCTTCAGGGTAATAATTGAAACGACATCATCTTATCCACCGGCATTAAAGGGAAAAATTAATGCCGGAAACATACTCGTCAGGTTATGGATTAAGTTTTGAAAAGAGTGCAAATGAATTTTCGTCGACAATAATTAAATTGTTACTTTTGGGAGATTCATAAAAGTAATATTTCTCAATTCTTTTTAATCCCATTGTGGTAATTATAAATATGTTGATAAAAATAAACATATTTAATTGTATATACAGAGGAGGTAGAGATTTAATCAATGATTAAGGAGTATACACTATTTTCTTATGATTGATGTTTAAAACCCCAAGTGGATTTACTATGTTGAAATTATATAAGAATATGTATTTTATTTACAATTAATATTAGTATGAATATGTATTTGATTTACAATTAATATTTGTATGAATGTGCATTTGATTTACTTATAATATTAGTATTTTATAAAGCATTATTCAGTAACTAATTTCTACCATATAAATTTATTAATTGTTAATTAGTAAACTAATTATTTTAATCAGTGCATCATTACCATTCAGTATAATCTTGATTGAATCGCTTAAAATTATATTAAAAATAATTAATTGTCCATTTATTAATTTATAAAAATTATTTTTCAAACAGTTTATTAAACTAACATTTTTATTCATAAATTAATGAATTATAAGCTATTAATTATTTTTCTAATATTATATTCGCAAAATACCAAAAAAGTTTTGAAGTTTTATTCATAATAAGACTGTGGAATTTTTTTAAGAAAGGAGTTTATTATTGACTGTAATTAATTTTATTAGTGAATAAAAATTTAATGATTTTAAGAATCAAATATTACATTTGTGGCCCTCAATAAAGTAAATAAGGCTTATTTCAGTTTTCTTCTTAAGGTCCTAGAACTGCCTAACTTCTTTGTCTTATGTAAAGACACCCAGAGGAGCAATAGGACTGAAATAAGTTGAAAGCAGAGGTGCTAGTCAACCATTTTTCTTTCGATAGAGAAAAGTGGTTCTTATTTTAAAAAAGAAGCCACTAGATACCATGAAAATTACCGCATTAATTGCAAAAACTAGCAGTTGTTCTTTCAGTTGTATAAAACTGTAGTAATCTGAACTAGTAGCCCCGTTTTATCATGTAACTGGCATTCAAGAAATCACAGATTTGAATACATTAGCAGCGTGTGTTGTAACCATTGCTTTCAGAAACGAAGATACTTGTATGACGTTTATAATAGCTTATGCAAATGTCTTGTATAGACAGTCAAACTGCCTGGTGGGAGTGCTTTTAGGTTTATACCCCGTACATTAGGCAAATGATAAATATTCATTGTATTTATGATGCTTAGGAAATTATTATTATTATTTAAAAATAAACAATTTTAATAAAATATCACTTAGAAGTATTAATAAATGAATTTGTATTTGAAATTTGCCGGTGATTATATAACAAATAATGAATAAAGTTTGAGTTAAAATTAGGTAAATACTTTACTCATATACAAATAACTTAAAAGAGCTTCTTTAATTAAAAAGTTGCATTAATTTAATTTTTCTTGCGTGCTTTATATACACTGAAGTGACAAAAGTCATGGGATACCTCTTATTATCGTGTCGGCCTCCTTTCGCCCGGCGAAGTGCAGCAACTCGATGTGGCATGGACTCAACAAGTCGTTGGAAGTTTTCTGCAGAAATATTGAGCCATGCTCTCTCGATAGACGTCCATAATTGTAAAGCGTTGATGGTGCAGGATTTTGGGCACGAACAGACCTCTCAATGATGTCCCATAAATGCTCGATGGGATTCATGTCGGGCGATCTTGGTGGCCAGATCATTCGTTGGAATTGTCCAGAATGTTCTTCAAACCAATCGCGAACAGTTGTGGCCCGGTGACATGGCGCATTGTCATCCATAAAAATCCCATCGTTGTTTGGGTACATGAAGTCCATGAATGGCTGCAAGTGATCTCCAAGTAGCTGAACATAAGCATTTCTAGTCAATGTTCGGTCCAGTCGCACCAGAGGACCAAGTCCATGACATGAAAAACAGCCCACACCATTACGGAGCCACCACCAGCTTGAACAGTGCCTTGCTGACAGTTTGGGTCCATGGCTTCGTGGGGTCTGCGCCACACTCGAACCCTACCATCAGCTCTTACCAACTGAAATCGTGACTCATCGGACCGGGCCACGGTTTTCCATTCATCTAGGGACCAATCGATATACTCACGTGCCCACGAGAGTCGCTGCAAGCCATGTCGTTCTGTCAGTAAAGGCACTCGAGTCGGTCTTCTGCTGGAATAGCCCAAGAAAGCCAAATTTCTCCGCACAGTTCTAACAGACAAGTCCCTTGTACGTCCCACATTGATTTCTGCGGTTATTTGACGCAGTGTTGCTTGTCTGTTAGAATTTACGACTCTTCGCAGACGTCGCCGGTCTCGGTCGTTAAGTGCAGGTGGTCGACCACTGCGCTGTCCATGGTGGGATGTTATGCCTGAAATTTCATACTCTCGGCACACTCTTGACACAGTGGATCTGGGAATGTTGAATTCCCTAACGATTTCCGAAATGGCATGACCCATGCGTCTAGCTCCAACTAACATTCCGCGTTTCAAAGTCTGTTAATTCCCGTCGTGCGGTCATCATCACGTCAAAACCTCTTCACATGAATAACTTGAACAGAAATGAAAGCTCTGCAAAAGCACTGCGCATTTATACCTGTTCTACGCGATGCTACTGCCATCTGAAAATTTGCATATTGCTATCCCATGACTTTTGTCACTTCAGTGTAAAGCACTATGAGTGCATCTATTAACTTAACATTATAGCAATAACATCCATAACGTTAATTCGTAAGCATGTCTAAATTAGGCAAGAGAACTAAAGAGCCGCTCCGAATTTCTTATAAAATGCCAGGAATTCGTAAGTGTATTTGTTCATTGCTATTGATCATCAAACTATAAGAATATTTATAATTTTATTTTCGTTCGTTTTGTATAGTAGCCATATTCATCAGAAAGTTCAATGGAAAAATGTTTTACCTTAGAAAACCATACACTCAAAAATAGGCACGGAATCGACAAAAACTTTGCATTGATCATAAAAGAAGTTCCATCTTATATATTGTATGGAAATAAATAACCATATAATAAACGTAACGAATTATATGCTTGTGCAGACAGAGTTTCACATGTAATAAAAAAAAGCTAACTTGAGGTATTGAAAATGGTTGAAGAAACGAAATTAATCGACCTATGTGTTCTTTACTTTTTTACTTTATATAGCAATGTTCATGTTGCAGATAAAGTGATTTTAACTACTCTTTCAGCAATTAAAAGAAAAAAAAAAATAATAAATAAATGTCCAGAAATGGGCATCGTTTTTTAATCTTAAATTTTTAAAAAGTTAAAAATTTACTACATATTTGACGAATCAAAATCGGTTCAAACTTATTTTGTAAAAAATCATCTAAATTTTAACACAAATTGATTTCAAAAATACAATGATAACACAAATTATTTTTTAACCTTTAATAATTTAATCAGTAGTATTACGAATCGAGTTTGTACGAAACACTTTGGTCTGTAATTTTTATTAAGTTAGGACGTTAACTTTTACTTTTGAGTGCTGGTCTTTTCAATTCTTCAGTAAAACAAAGCATTTTAACTGCATCGTACTAACGCAATTTAAATTAGATACAGGTTAGTGAATTTTTTTAGTCATTTTACTATGGTTTTACAGTTGGATACTTTCCAAACTGCATGTCCCGTCTATATAGTCCAGACACTAAATACTGTGTGTCAAAATACAACTAATGTTTAGCAGTTACGTTCTTTACGAAAAATTATTTTTAAAGCAAATGTTCGGTATAATCTTAAGAATTCCAAAGCAATTTATATATTGTTATAATGAGCGTAATTCAATTAAAGAAAGAAAAGGCTAAATTCAATGGATTTGAAAATCCCATTCCCACACATCTAATACAAAAGACGTGAGATTCCTTTTTAACGACTTTTTATAGCATGAAACCTTTTTGCTTAACTAGAGAATAGCGAATGGTAGCCATCTGATGTGCTCTACAAGAAAATGGTTTAAGTCAGATAAAAAATTTCAAGATAAAAAGTAACTGGTATTTCTTTTAACAAACTGTAAAGTAATTTTTTTGTCATAAATATATTTTTTCTTTGCTATAAACAGTGTACTTTAACCAAAAGAAGATTATTTTAATTGATTTTTTCGCATTATATAATATTCAAATAGAATAGTTTATTCTAGTGATTTGTTAGGTATACATATCATTAAAAACATCTACAGTTAAAATGATTTAAGAATATTCATTTTGTAAAGTTTTTCAAATATATCATCAAAAAAAAAAATCCAATTTCTATTTGAAAATAAAGAACAGCTGTGACTACGACTAATATAGCTCAGCATCGAAATATTCGACGTTAAGATGGAAAATTGGAAGTTATATTTTGTTATTAAATAAAGATGGCTATATTTATTTGCACGTTTTATTTTTGTCTTATTATTATTTATTGTTAAGAAAAAAATCATAGAAAATTGAAGAATATATAAAAAAGAGTTAACGGAAACACATCTAGTTTATATAACTTATAAAATCCATATAAAATATATATACCTATAATAGTATTCATTTTACTAAACTTTTAACAACAACTATTTACGAACTCTCTCAATTAGTCCCATCAAAATAGAGGGATACAAAAAACAGAAAAATTATTTCAATTTCCGAAATGAGCATTAACTGCAATAACGAAACTGAATATGACGAAGCACAAAAAACACCAATAGGTAAAAAGACAGAAGAGGATAAAAAAAAATATAAATACACAAATACAGAGAAAACGAACAGGAAATTAGCAGAAATCGATAAAAAAACTACAGTTGTTATAGTCTGAATATGTACTGATAATAAATATTACATTATAAGACTATAATATATATATTTATGTCCTTATGAGTGACTTCAAGTCAAAACATATCTAGCAAAGTATTCCGATGACACGGAGGAACACATTTTTTTTCTGCATATAAGCTGTAAGTAATATAAATGATAAAAGCCAATTCGATAATGTAACCGGTTATTATACGACAATTTAAGTGACGTCATTCATGATCACGCATATATTATATAATTTTCCTTTTCCATGATAATATACTTTATCGAGATTCTAGACAAAGACTCTCCATTTTCAAATTTCGCTGTTTTGTTCTAATCAAAATTTTAATTAGGGAAACAAAAGTGTCAATTAAATGTGAACCGAATATTTTGGGACTCATTAAACATCTAGTTAAACTTTTTATAGTTACTGTTGAAATTATTAATTACGTTATACAGCTTTTGAAATCTAGTTTAAAATTGATGAGGCATTTCAAAAATCATTCCTTATGAATTACACATATTTCCAATTTTTTTTTAATATTACTAAATGATCTGATGAAATTTCAGAGAATTGCTTAATTCTATTTTTATACTGTTTCACACAGCTTTTATTTAATTTGTTCTCATTTATGGGATCCATAATATTATCCTTTATTTTTAAAGAAATTTCTATATACATGCTGTATTAGAAGGATTTTAATTTTATAAATTAATTTATGTTCTGAAAATAAAATTATTCTAAATTCGTGACCTGAAAATAAAAAAAATCCCTTTATCCCAATAATTTACTATACAAATTAATCCGTTTATTTTAATTACTTTCGCAAGTTCAAATTTTTTTGAAAGATTGCGTTCAATTGTAAAAAAAAAAAAAAAAAAGCTTATGATAATTATTACTGTTTTACAACAGAAGTAAAAAGTTAATAAATGCATATAAGTACGAATTCCTTTGAAACTATATTAAATATATTGTATTGAAATTGTTTTGAGTATGATTGAAAATTGTTACAAAAAAAGGGCGAATAATAAAAAATTATTTGTTTAATATTGATTCATAAATAAAAATTACAATACATTTTCATATGAAAAATAAAATGGGATTATTCTCATCAATACCTACAGCAATCAATATCTATCTATTAAATTAATTATTTAATGAACAAAATGTAGAAAAATTCTTTTTGAGGAAGGTCATTGAATACTTAGCTAGTTACAAAAGATCAAGCTGAATTTTCCTATTCGGAATTTCCATCTAACGTCCAAATATTAAATTTGAATTTTATTGATTACATGCCTGAAAGGGTTCTGTTTATAAGTTTTGAAAACTCTGAATTTTAAAATCCTTACTTCTTTAGATGTAAAGTAAAAAAAAAAAAAAAAAAATTCGAAGTTCTGATCGTCTTGGAAAGTATGCTATTATTACTGTTTTAAAATTATGCTAGCATTCAGAAAAAAAGGATGACCAAACTCTTAACTATTAATATATACTCTTAACTATTAATAATTAATATACTCTTAACTCTTAATATATTGAATTTTATTAAAATATAAGCTCAGAAAGTAAAAAAAAAAAATATTTAAAAATACGCAGAGGGAAGGAAAATATATGCGAAAAAAATAATAGGAATAATAGGTAAACGTATAGGAAACTTTATGTCACATTTTTCGACAGATATTAAATATCACGAAAAGGTATTTTAATGAATATTGAAAACCTCATTCAAATATATTTTGAATGAAAAATAAGAGGGAGACAATTACGCAGATAGATTATAAAATAGGCTTTTACTTCTTTTTTTGACAAACTGTACTTGTGAACATGATCAGATAGGATTGAACATGGTTATCTGATCATGTTCAATCCTATCTGATCAATCAGTGATTTCATATAATCTCAAATATAAATTGTCAAGGGTTTTAAAAATTTTTGCCACGAGCATCATGAAAAAGATAACTATTGAAAAATTTCTTTTTATGAAGCAGCTGTTTTTGAAAGCAGGGATTACGTATTTGCCTTCGTAAACGTAATGGTACGTATTTAAAGCAAGAAAGCCTGGCACCGCTCCATGTTGTATTGCCACGCATTTGGCACCATGTGATCAACGACAGAAAGTTGTATGTGTGGTCTTGATTATTAGAGGAGGTTTGACGAGTTGGCCGCAGTTTTGAATCGAATGCTTGTGTTCTTTTTTGAGTACACTCTCAACCTTTGGAATCTGTGTGACGTATGCTATTAATAAGAAGGAACTATTCGTACAAAACTTACTGGAATTAAAAATATGTTACAGTTACTTTTTTTAAAAACTTTATTACATTTTTTTTTTCATATTGTGATTGGAAATGTGAGCGAAATGCGTAATTGAAATGTGTCATTGAAAATTTTCAGTAATGTTACCTGAAAAAAAATAAATCTCAAAAATACGTAAATCTCAAAAATATAAAAATAATTCATCTATTGAAAATTTTAATTTTGTTTTTGAATTATATTGTAAGATATGGTTCCCAACTTATAATCATACTAGGCTTTATATGCTGTTCAAGAGCATTAAGAGAAATAATTTTTAAAAGATTAAATAACTTAGAAATTTAATTTTTATGCATTTATTAATTTACTGTTAAAGTACTTTAATAAAAAATAACCTTACATATGATTATAAATTTAACGAATTCTGAAAGTGTGACTTCGTGCTATTTGAAAGACGTCATTTTAATTAAACATTCAGCGAAGTAAATTTTTTATTTATGAATTCGCCCATCATCAGATATTCATTTCAATATTTTATTTCCTTTCTTTCTACTGATGAAATGACATATTTTTGAGACTTTCACCATTTAATTATCGATCTATATTTTACGCACTGGCCATTATTTAGAAAAACTTACGTGTTTTAAACATTCAAAAAATTTTATATCAGCAATATATATTTACGTACCTGCATTATTGCATATTAATCATGCTTAATATTAATAATAATGATTAATTATATTTCCCTTCATTCACTTTTTTATTTTCCAAAATTTCCTTCCATTTTTATATTTATAGATTCTACTAAGATGAAGTCTAGTGAAATCTCATACTCATTTTTAGAATACCAGCTGAATTCTTGGAACTAACTTCTGATAGTTTTCAGATCTCATATTATTCAGTTTAATTAAATATTGCTGCAGAATATTTCGAATTCAGTTACTTATTACTTTTCATATCATCTGTTAGGGTATATAGATTATCACTCTAAAGGAATTTCAGATTTTGTCTTTCAGAAATGATATTCATTTTTAATTTTGATATCTTATCCTTTATTGCGTTCATCTTGCGATATTAGTAATTGATACTTACATAAGTTTATGACTCTATATTTTTTTAGATTGCTCTGTGTTTCTTATCTATTATAATGTTTTGGTTTCTTATTTGGTTTTTTACTTGTATTTTATAGTATAAATATATAAATATTTTTATTAACAGTAAATGAAAATCCCAATTTTGAAAATAAAAAGTCATTTAAAATTTTGACAATGCACAGTATATTATGTTGATCCATTTAGATTTTCTATAAATATGAAATTTAAAAAAAAATTATAAGTAATCTATAACAATTTTGCGTTTTTCTTTGAAAAGATATTAAGTATTATTCGTAGTACATAATTGATACAAATTAAATTTGATTATAGTTTAAATTAATGGCACGTAGAAAATAAATATTCATTTCGTAAGTTAAATTCATCTTTTATACTTAGTAATATATCTATAAATAAGCTGTTGTTTTATTCAATGATAAATTAACTACTTTTCTTTCATTTTTTTTTAACAGAAAGTAGTTAAGTACTTATCGATTTGAAATCCCTCCAACTATACTAAATAATTAAGCATACTTAAACAAATTAAAATAACTATTCCAAGTTATTAATCTCAACAAATAACATTTATTTAAAAATTTATAAATTTAATTTTATGGTTTTGTGTGGAATTTATATTATAGTTTTTAATTAATTATGCATTAGACCTTTTGTAGTTTGAAAATTATCATGATTCTTTTTTGTTACAAAATTATTTAAATATTTTTGTTACAAAATTTTACACTATCACGGTTGATATATTCGTAATACTGATCTGTTCATTTAAGAACACGATCAAAAATTTCTAGAGTAAACAATTTACTTGAAAAGAAAACTAAGTATTCAATCTCTTTCAAATTTAAAATGCTTTCTAAGTTATTCAATGGTCTTTCAACTAATGATTGGAAAAGAATGAAAGTAGAATATATATTGTTATAATAGTACGTTCGAACCTGGATCGAAGTAAAACATTATTATGAATGCTTATCTGAATAATATTGAATTTCTGATAACTATTTCTAGTATTATTATATAGTATATATTAGTATTTGGAATATCTGAGCTTGCACTGAATTATTCACGATTTTAATTATCAGTATCTGTAAAATTATAAAGTTGAATATAAACTTAAATACTTATAATAAGTATTCTACAAAACTTGATGTAATTTAGACTAATATCTAGGTTTTTAAAATATTTTCTGAGACCCGATGCTTAATATTCAAATATCCATTGAAAATATTATATCGCAATATTAATATGATTATACAGACATTTGTTTTTAGCAGGTATTTTTATCTGTACAAATTTCGGATCTGAATAGTATATATAAAAATATTAAGAAGTAGCTGAATTAAAAAAAACACGCATTATGAGAAGTTTTACGAAGTATTTTACTGCCATATGTAAAAAATAGTTCAAATTAAAAAAAATGAACTGTTAATAGTTGCAAATTCGAAGTTCTACTAATGTAAAAAAATAATGAAAAATAAATTTCTATATAAAGCGTAGCTTATAAGTAGTGGTGCAGCTTATAACGTAAGTAAACTGCGTAGTATAACATAAGCGTAACTGCTAGCTTATAACATAAGCTTAAAAGCCTAAAGTTTTTTGCACTTGTGTTTAAAAACGAAATAAATTTATTTGCAAGTTATTTTTGAAAAATTTCAAATTGGCATTTGTCCTACTGCTTGTTAGTGAAAATGCGGTAAGATTATATTAATTACCTTTACGAAGTAAAAAAAAAAATTAATAATGCAATTGTATAGATGCTATGAATTAATCATATTGAAAAATATACCTATGTACAAAAATTAAATGTATGGGCTGTCAGTAATGCGTATACGTAGTAATTTCATGATCCTCTCTGATCTCAATATGAATGAAAAAATACTCAATATGAATGTATATAAATTCATAAAATATGAATAAAATTGAAAACTAATATTTCCAACTAATTAACAGCTCAATATCAACGCGTAATAATTTCATGATCCTCTCTTAACTCAATATGAGTAGAAAAAAAAATACTCAATAGAATGTATATAAATTTACAAAATAGGAATAAAATTGAAAACTAATATTTCTAAACTCTATCTATAATCAGTAGTGTAGATTTCACAAAGACATTTTGTTGAAGTGAATATGTAACTAAAAATATTTGATAATATAATGAAGTTTTATTGATATGAAATGAAACTTACCTTATTGTACACTAAGGCAGCCGAGAGTTCATTTTCGACGACCATCATAACAATGCCGAACATGGCCATGACCAGGGCATAGTCGGAGATTCTCTTGCGCTTCTCGAAGAGGCCTTCCGTCGGCCGAGCCGGTAGCCGACGCTGGGCTTGTGGAAGCCGGAGGCCTGCTTCCTTCTCGCGTCCTCGGGCAGGGGCTGCTCGGGAGTCACGCCGACCAGCGCGATGGCCGCGGTCTCGCTGTCCGTGGAGTTCTGGCCCTTCATGGAGCAGGCACGTTCGATGGACATGCTGGAGGAGTAAGAAGTGACGGGCTTGCGGAGCTGCTTGAACTGGCGAATGGCCCCATTGACCCGCATGGAATCGGCGGCGATCTCCGCGAACTCGTTGGGCGGGTCGCGGTACAGCTGCCGGAGGGAGGCGGCCACGCTCTCCCGCGACACAGTCTTGGTGAGGAACGAGTGCTCGAGACGAGAGCTGAGGCCGAGCCTCGCATGAGGCGGCCACAGGTGACTTCTGCCGCCCGACGAGACACGGCCGCCGCTGGCAAAGCCCCCCATCGGCGGTTGCCTCAGGAGTCTCCTCTCGGGTTCTGCAACAATACAAGGAAACAGGGGTAAACAACACACCCTTCGAACCCGTCACGGCACGGGAAAAGTTACTTTTACTTATTTATTTATTTTTGCTGTTTTGGCATGCAGTTGCCATCAGCAACCAAGACACTTTTTGTTGTATTTATTTTGGAGGCTGTAGTAGTAAACAGAGGGACACCTTTTTCTCTCTCTTTCGTTTCCACTGCCTCGTTTTATACATGGCACGCACGCTGGGGATTTTCCGGCTTTTTAGCTTCATTTGCGACTCAAAGGGGTTTGGAATTCTATAAAAGAGGGCGAGGGATTTTTTTTCTTTCTATTTTGTACTTATTTACAGTTTTATGTGACTTGTATCGATTTAAAAAGCTTTTACAAGCAAGATTTGATACTTTTTATTTTAATAATATAAAAGGCAAAAATAAAGTGGTGCATATTTAATATTTTTTAGTGTATCGATTTAAATTTTGATTGATATAGGAGGAAAAACTAAATAAATAATTTCTTGGAATCATTTGGTCTACATTTTACAAGCCATTAATCTGACAATAATTAAAATTTTAAGTCATGTGAAAACGAATTGCTTATCTTTTGAATATCAGATATTTGTATTCAGATATAATAAACAAGTTGAGTTTTTTATTGAATAACAGCTACATGACTCTCAATTTGATGCGTGATATTTTTCATGTATATTATGAATTATTTAAAATTCTACAATTTTTTAATGCATCAATCAATCACTATTTAAAACTCTAAAATCAAATTATTTAGCGACGGAAAAATTCCTTAATAAATTAAAAATAATAATGTACAAAGGAATTATCATTACATCTTTTAGGAAATATTTGCATTTAAAAAACAAAATTTTTAAGGAAAATCCAAGAAGAATTATTTTGATTTTCCTTATATTTTATCTGATTGAATTTTGAAATAAATATGTTAATATCCTCAATTTGTAGAGTTTTGGATAGCTTTAAAATTTTCATATTTTAATTCTTATAAAAATTTTACAACTTTAAAGATTTTTTCAAGCCAAGACTTTTGTATTTAATGATTATTTTTGCACTTTTAAGTAATTTGTACAAATTAAGGAAATATTAATTTCAATTACTTAATGGAAAGTTGGTAAGTGGTAGTGTATGGTAGCATTTTACACAAATATAAAAAAATATAAATATTTTAATACTTTACCCGAAATTTACAGATTTAGCTCAAATGCTGTTTATATTAATTTAATAGTAATGCAAAAAATGGATCCAAATTCAAAGCAATTCATTCAATTTATAGTGTAAGAAATTTTAACGTTGATGTTTAAATTAATAACTATTACTATTTCTAACCTTTCATACAAATTAAGCAATGATAATAATATACGGCTGAACTTCACAGATTTAAAAAAAAAAAATCAAAAATGTATATTACCCAGTTTAAAAGATAAAAAAAAAAAAACAAAAAACACAGGCTCAACTACAGTCCTTTTAGAAAATATTGACTTTAAAATTTTTCAATTCGTTAGAACTTATTATATAATGTAATTGAAAAAATTAATGTGTTTTAAAGCACATCAAGAACAAATGGGAGGTACATGATGTATGTATTTTATTGTAGGCTTAGATGAATTATATTTTAGAAAGATTACATATTCAGCTGGAATTGACAAAAGACATTTCCTTACATTTGCTCAATTGCTATATTAAAGCTAGGAAAAAAACTTTAATTCAAAAAAAAAAAAATATAAAATGAAGAAAGCCATGTTTAAAAAGTAAAAAAATTGAATACCATTTCAACCGGATGTCTTTGAGATTATTCGTAATATGTCCTTTTAAATGTCCGTATGCAAAAATGTCCATTATCATTAATGGGATTAACAATTTTAATCTCCTACAGCCATTTTTTTAAATATTACATATTTTAACTAGACTTGATGACCATTCAAATAATCTTCTTAATTTCAATCTTAAGAAAACGATACTTTGTTGAATATAAGAGTACAATTGAGTTGTATATGTCTTATTCTTGTATTCGTTAAGTAAAAGGGTTTTAAAAGCTTTAACATTATACATAAATCAAGATCAGTAAAATTTCGAACTGTAAAACTTTTTAAATTATTGAAATTTCCTCTTGAAACCTCATTTAATCATGGATAAAGTTAAAATTGAAATATACATATGAAATCTAGTTGAAAGGATTGAAATTATATAGATTATTTAGAAATACATATGAGTGAAAACATAGAAAACTTAATGTTTTTGCAAACCGTGATAACCTGAATATAGAATAGATATATTTCTATTTTTTAACTGGAATAATAATTGACGCATCTTTTTTTTTCAGAATTGAGATTATTTTTATGATAATTACTCAGTTAATTAAACAGTTTCAAAAGGCCGGCAGTCTAATGTATAAAAGATTCCGAGTTGATATTTTCGAAATATGAATGTAATTAAACATGTGCACCATTGTAAACAAGAAGATTATTAACTTATCCTTAAAAAGCATAGTATATATCCTAGATAAATATTTTTATAACATTTTTGCAAAAGTTGAAGACATTTCAGTGACAAGGTTTTTCTTCATGACGTTTGGAGGCAAGTTGTATACAAAAAATAATAAATAAATAAAAAAATTAATTTTTTTTAAATTTAAGGAAAAAAAAACAATTATGTAATCATTTAATACAAAATTAATAATCCTTTGATCTCTTATGCAATACACTCAACTTTTTAGTAATCTAAAATATTCACTTTTTAATCTAAGAGAACTCACAATTTTTTACAGTACTTTGATTCAAGCAACTTTTTAAATTAAATTTCAAGATGGATCGATGTAAAATTGTTTTGATTATTTTTGATACATAAATAGCTACTTTTCCATAAAACTAAAGTTTTACTGCATAATACATATCATATATAATTGAAGAAAAATAATGTTTAATTTTATTACACATAATACAAGTACAAAATCAAAATGTCCAGATGGCGAAAATTATTTTGTAAAAGCCCAAAATGTAACATGAATACAACTTTCAATATTTTCCCAAATTTCTAAAAGGCTCTTAATTTATACTTCTTATCTTTGCAGTCTAATCTAAATTGTTTTTTTCTTCTTTAATGCTCTAAAAGAACCTTTCTACATTTCTTAAAAACAGGGGTACAGCATCATACAGAATCACAATTTCGGAGCTTGTCTAAACGTTCCAATCCTTTTACTGCAAAATACCCACTATTTGGGATGTTTAATCTTGTTAAAACGTTATTTAAGTATAAGAATAACATACTATGCTCCCCCATTTCATTGTTCTGAAGCACAAAAAACAACTATTTAGGCACTCTTTGCCATATGATACTATTAAAACTTTTATTGGCATTTTGTGTTTTACCATGGAGATACTTATTCAAAATATTTGTTTGGACAAGTCTAAATACGCCGGCTGAATAACTTTCAATATTTCAGTTAGTAAACCAGCATATTTTTTTCCTCCGATGACTTGCAAACCTGAGATCTTGGAAAGCAGCACCAGCTATTTATCTCGCCCGGGTATTAGCGTTTTCGAGATTGAAGTTCAATTGAATAGAGCATGTATTACATTTTTGCTTAATAAGCTGCATATTTCCCAACAATACTACAAATAATGCAGCAAAGCCGTAATAATTTTGAAGTTTATCTATGAAAAAACATCTTAGAGATTCCCTTTTACTGGATAGCCTTTAGGTTTAGATTTCAACTTTCTCTCGCAGGATCCAATCCGTTTCTGAATATGTAATATACATTACATATTTTCAACATTATTTTTTGCCGTAGACGCCTTTTACATTTGTATAATCTTTGGAGTCACAATTGAAATATTATAGCTATCATTCTTTGACAGACCTTGAAGATATGCGAGAAGCACAAACAAACTTCCATTTTAAATGCTGAACCTTAGAATATATATAGACATTCATAGTCTGATTTAAGTGCTGTATATTCAATGTTTTTTAGTATTTTTTCAAGTTTCCTATAGGTAGTAAAATAAGATGACATGATGACACTATCTAAAATTTTATCTGTATCAACTGAAATCACTGGGACGCAAACCGTTCCTAGAAGAATATCCTCTACTACATTGCTAAGTTACATCAAACGAAATACCACATTTAATGATTTTATTGTTATTTTATTTCTTTTTAGCCACCACGGCATTTGCTGATTTCCTCATTGACTTTTGACTTGTTCCGAGACAACTTTCAAAATCTTTACTTCCCAATTAACAAAGGCAGTTTTTGCTTAATGATGGAAAATTCAATGCTTCCCACAATTTATATGATGCTGAAAACCTTTTCTCATTTTGTCTACCATGTACAAATCTAGAATTTACTTCAAAGGAATTACCAACTGTTATATAAAAAGAGAAATATTTGCAATAATCGCAATTTCAATATTTAAATAAAAAATGAGATCACAATCCATATCTTGAGTCCTCAAATAATTTGGGCATTAAAGTTCATTTAACACAGTCAAAAAATTTCTACGTCGAAAATTCGGTTACCAGAGATTATTACTGTTTCATCATCAACTAATGAACAAAATTGTTCTAGTTTTGGATGAACTAGCAGATACTGTAATAGTTCCATAATCACTATTCTTTGTACGTTT